>VSMD01089267.1:0-194627 GCA_008750895.1 Mirza zaza
CGGGCGCGGTGGCTCAAGCCTGTAATCCTAGCTCTCTGGGAGGCCGAGGTGGGCGGATCGTTTGAACTCAGGAGTTCGAGACCAGCCTGAGCAAGAGCGAGACCCCATCTCTACTATAAATAGAAAGAAATTAATTGGCCAACTAATATATATAGAAAAAATTAGCCGGGCATGGTGGCACATGCCTGTAGTCCCAGCTACTTGGGAGGCTGAGGCAGCAGGATTGCTTGAGCCCAGGAGTTTGAGGTTGCTGTGAGCTAGGCTGATGCCACGGCACTCACTCTAGCCTGGGCAATAAAGTGAGACTCTGACTCAAAAAAAAAAAAAAAAAAAAAAAAAAAACTTCCAGTTTCATCTAAGCCATATTCCCTTTTATAGTCATTGACTTTTGATGATATTTGTCATTTTCCCTAAATTCTTTGCAATCCATTATCTAAATCACCTTCTAGTCTTTAGCATCATGTCCATTTGCTCCTAAGGTCATTCAAATCCAGAAATTAATTTGGCATATAAATAAAATAGAATGAAATAGAATGTAAATGTTTATTTCTGGCTGGGTGCAGTCGTTCATGCCTGTAATCCTAGCACTCTGGGAGACTGAGGCTTGAGATTGCTTGAGGTCAGGAGCTCAAGACCAGCCTGAGCAAGAGCAAGACCCTATCTCTACAAAAAATACAAAAATTAGCCAGGTGTGGTGGTGTGCACTTGTAATCCCAGTTACTTGGGAGGCTGAGGTAGGATGACCCCTTGAGCCCAGGAGCTTGAGGTTGCAGTGAGCTATGATGGTGCCACTGCACTCTAGCCCAGGTGACAGAGTAAGACCCTGTCTCAAAAAACAAAAAAAAAAAAAAAAGAAAATCTTTATTTCCATGACCCAGTAAAATCCACTTCTCTCAGTGGAGAGAAATAAACTAAAATATAGAGTGGGGTAGAGTCTTATGATCAAAAATATTTGCAGTATTATTCCAAGTAGTCAATAAATAAAGCCAAGAGAATTGCCTAAAGATAGGAATTAAGTAAATCATTGTTTTAGCCACACGATGAAATACTACACAATAATTTTAAATAACATGAAAATTCTGTGGTCAATATAAAAAAAAATCAAGGTATAAAATTACTTTCAAAATATAACTATTTAAACATATACATTACTTTTTAAAAATCAAAATCAACACCAAAACATTAAGAGGGTAAGCTCTGTGTTTTGTGACTGTAGCATTTTCTTCTTGCCTTTTTATGTATTTTGAACTTTACTAAGCATAATTTTTTCCCTCATGATAAAAATTTAATAAGAAAGTAAGAATTAAATCCAGGGTAGCAGTTTCCATCTTTTCTACACTCTGATAGTTTAAATTATCTGCCATGTAGGCTGAGAATATTCGACATGCTCTGCTTGTACTATTATGGAGAAAAAAAAATAATTGGGTTTCAGTTGAAAACTACACATCTTCTGCAGCAGACCTTCCTGGGCTACCGGGCTATACAGTCTAACCCTGAACACTGTCTTTGAGCTCCTTTGCAACTCTGTGAAAGGTGCAGGTAACAGACAAATGTGCTGATTCTATACAGTCTGGTACTGACCTAGTTGATTTCCTCCAGCTGTGGAAACACTATTAACAGTCTGTCTTTATTTAAATTCATCTCAATATTTTTTTTTACTTCATATACAAATCTGTGTGATTTTGACTTTTCCAATGAAACTTTACAACACCTGCCTGGGTCCCCCACATCTTATGAGTACAATCAATTCCTTAACACGTGTTTATTTTTACATCTCTAATGAGGTGTCATGACTTTGACCTCTTTCTGAAAATTATATATATATTTTTTTTTTTTTGGTGACAGAGTCTCACTTTATTGCCCAGGCTAGAGTGAGTGCCGTGGCATCAGCCTAGCTCACAGCAACCTCAAACTCCTGGGCTCAAGCAATCCTGCTGCCTCAGCCTCCCAAGTAGCTGGGACTACAGGCACGTGCCACCATGCCCGGCTAATTTTTTCTATATATATTAGTTGGCCAATTAATTTCTATTTATAGTAGAGATGGGGTCTCGCTCTTGCTCAGGCTGGTCTTGAACTCCTGAGCTCAAACGATCCGCCCACCTCGGCCTCCCAGAGAGCTAGGATTACAGGCTTGAGCCACCGCACCTGGCCAGAAAATTATATTTTTTTAACAGTCTGAAAACTTGCTTTGCTGCACTGAGGACATAAAATAAACCAGAATGATAACACCCCATATTTCTGAAGATAAAGTACTTTCTCTAGCCTACACAACCAAACTTTGTCCCACCCCCTTTGCTTTTAACCCTGCTGCTAGTCATGGTTTCCCTCCCCGCCCCCCAGCTTTGTCTTTGTTTCAAGGTAGAAAGCAAAAGTGAGCACAATATAGTCGTTGAATCTGGGTGTACGAGGTGCTGATGAACACTACTACGTACCTTATATCCCTAAATTCATCTCAGCCTTATCATCTTATCAGCATTTCTATTCATGTAAGTGCTTCAATGACTCAAGGCACAACTTTTAGTTCACTCTAAGTCTTTCCTCAGGTGTATCTGCTCCTGTCTCTGCTTCCTCTAAGCAGGTTTTTGGGCAGACTTAAAAGAAAAATGATCCACAATCATTTGAAACTTGCATTCATTCGACAAACTTGCCTTTGGAGACATAACCTCGGCCTTTAATGATGTTCATGAAAACAGCCTGGATTGTGGTAATGGAAGTTCCCTCCCACATTTAACACAGAATAAAACCAGAGATCTGAAGGAGGAAGAGGTGAGTACCAGGAACTGTCCAGCTGAGGGAGAACATTCGCATCATAGCCTTGGATAAAGGACAGAGCAGCCACCAAGGAAAACACCACCACTGTAACTATTTTGCTTACAATTAACACCTTTACAAACAAGCAAATGCAAACCCAGCTTTCCTGACAGGTGTCCCACGAGGAGAAGGGGGTCCTCACCTCTTTCTTCTCGCCGGTCTGTTCAGCAATCAGCTGATCAAAGACGGCCCCAAACTCTTCATGGATTTTCTGCATCTCGTTGATGTGACTCGCGACCTTGTTCATGGTCTTGATGGCCACTGGCAGAAAACAAGCCGTGAAATGAGGCGACTGAGAGACTCGTGGAGCTGGGAGCCAGGGGGAGGACCCGGGGAGGGGGGGCTGAGGCTTACCATCCAGGTGGTAGTGCTCCTCGCTCTCCGCATCCGTCAGGGCAAACAGCTCCTTGAGCAGAAGCGGGTACTTGAGAATCCTCTGAATGGGCTTGATGAGGTAAGACTCCAGCGTGGACGAGTGCTGCTGCTTGGGGTTCTGGGCATCCAGGAACGCCTTGAAAGCCGTGTCTGTCCTGGCTGCGGGGGTTTAAACGCGGGCTGTCAGGGCGGAGCGCCCACGTGACTCCCTTCTCACAACTCCCTGTACTTACTCAATTACTTCCAGGTGCCTTTTTGCAGGACTGAGCAGGGAAGGAGTTTCAGGAATAGGAAAGGTGGCAGGGGGCACAGAGGAACAATGAGCAGGGGCTGTCGGTGGGATTTATTATTTGTGTAATTTGTGGGGCTGGGGAAAGGCCTGATGAGTTAAAGGATCACAGAGTTGTAAGTTGTAGACACCTGAGTTTTCAGGGGCTGCTGTTTATCCGCCTTACAAAGGAAGCATGTCTTTTTGTTCTGATGTTTTGACAGCTGGCATCTTAGTGACATTGGGAGACAGCCCCTCTCGGGGCTGGCCAAGTCTTGGAGACAGTAAAGCCCTCGACAGCAAATGTGGCTTCAGAGTCCACACACCCTGCCACCTCCTGCGTGAGGCTCTTCCATGCTGTGCCACTGTTCCCCTGCCCCAGTCACCTGGCCAGGTGTCGCACAGCTCGGCCTCTACTCCATCCATCCCAGAGCCTGATGAAATCATCTCAACCAGCCAACGCTGACCCTGCTCGCCCAGCCTCACCCATTCCTTCCCTCTGAAGCCACAAGAAAGGCTCTTGACCACATTGATCTCTCTCTTCTCTGCCTCCTGAACAACCCTGGCACCTGCCCATGTGGCCCCGTGTGGCGCCAAGTGCCCTCTTCTCTTGGGGACTGTGACCTGATCTGCTGGCCTCCCCATAGCTGAATAACAATAAAACCTACATTCTGAACACTCCTTACCCTGGTTTTCCTAATCTTTCAAGCATTTCACTGCTGCTAGAACCTCCTTTGAAAAAAAATGCAAGAAAACACAGAAGCCGCAGCTCCCTGCAGCTCTGGTTAAGCGGGGTGAGGCTGGATCTCCCACAGCGATCTGTTCAATGTCAGCTCGGCGCTACCACCTGTTAGCATCTGCAGGCCAGGATCTGATGGATACAGCTCGGGCAGCACTTTCCTCCCCAGCCTTGCTCCCACCTGGGCCTCAGCTGGTTCAGAGAGCAGCCTGGGGAGTTGTGGGCCCCTCAGAAAGCAGAGGTACCTGCCAGTGGATGAGCAGGAAGACATGACTAATGCCTTCCGGGTGCAAAGGAATCGGGGGAGGGGAGAGCGCAAAATATGGGAAGCGGAAAGGACCACACATCGAAGCAACTTAACAGTGGTCATATAAAACTTATAGGCTGTGGCACATGGGAGCGCAGGAGGATGGCATGTTCCAGGTGGCACAGGAACCCTACAAACATCCTCCCCCATATCCTGCCCTTGTTTTTCTTCCATTTGGCTATTCCTGAGCTGAATCTTTTATGATGAACCAGCACATGAACCCAACCAACATATGAAGATGGCATTCTTCATATGCAAAACCTAAGTATTCATTTTGACACCTTTTGCCCACTGGAAATTAGATATAGCACTCCAGTGACTCCATACTTTTCCTAACAGCACCCAGGATATCACAGGAACTCAAAAATTCCTTTAGTAAATAAATAACCTCCCTCTCCCCCCCAAAAAAACCCAGTGGGGATATATTTTATTAATATTTACACTTCTGATAAAAATGTTTTTCCATTCCCAGTGGTTAAGAGTGTGAGCCAAGGTTAAAGATATTGCAAAAGGGTGTCATGAAACTGTAAAGTGATTCTTCTGTCTTTATTCAATTAAGAAAAACAGCAATCAAGGGGGAAGACCTCATGAGACCACAATCTTTTCACCCCTTTTAAGCACCATGAAGAGGATCAGACTCCTTGGATTAGTATCATTTCTCCTCTTTGCAAAGAACAAATCCCTGGAGAGAAGGGACACTGGGAATAAGTGACCAACTGGCCCAGGTGCCAGGGAAGCCAGGCCAGGCTGGGGCCTGTGCACAAGGAAGCTATGGCTTTCTTAGGGCATCCTAAGTCTCGGACCATGTCTAGAAGGGGCCTAGGAACCCTCCCCACAAAAAAATCCTTAAGTCTAAAACTGCGGCTGTGGGTATTTAACCCACCAACTGCATTTCACATTAAAACACAAGAGGGCCCGGTTCATAGCACTTCTTGTGGTAGAGGAATGCCACTCCCATGCAGCCTAGCCGTGAGTCTATTAGGAACCACAGACATGTACTTCTGTTGTTCTCAAAGAGTTAGTTCTCTTCACTTTCTTGGCTCCTTTCACAATTAGAAAACTATGGGTCACACTGTTTTAAGGGGTAGTTTTGAAAGATACTATAATATTTTTCAGGTACAAAAATAATGTTATTGAATTAAGAAAAATCCACGGGGGCAGAATTTAATCTAACTGAGTGATTAAAAATAACACAAATTGCTCTGAGGACCATAATGGGTATATAATTTCACTGTAGCGCAAAGCACTGTAAAATTGTCACTTTAACAATCTCACAATAATTAGCATTCAATAAAAATATTTAAACACACACACAACTCTATGACCATGGCAAAGGTCACAGCATGACAAGAAAATTCCCAGGTCCCCTTTAAATTTGGGGCTCCACTAGAACGCTGTTGTACAGACTACCACTATCGCTAAGTCTGTCCTTATCTGGAGCAGGCTCTTTTGTTATCCAGAGACCCGTACTGTAGTAATATTTCCTACAATAGATTTTAAATTAATTCAAACTAGTTCTCTTTGGCAGCAAACATAAACGCAACACACGTACATTATTTACATGCCCAGGGACTTGATCAGCAGCTGTTTAATTGGCAGTGACAGGGGAGTATTAAGGAACAGCAGTCTGATTTCTAGAGATTCTTTGAAATCAAATTCTCTATTGGTTCTTTGGTTTGCCAAGAGAATGTTTCTTTAATGCTTTTACCATCACCAACGACTACACTACAGAACTATGGAAACACAACTATCTTTTCTGGAGATTCTCAGAATGTTCCATCTTCTTCTCAGAATACTTAAGAAAAAGCAGAGCTTGCCAGTATAAAAATTCTACTTTGTTCTGCACAAAAATAACTGCAACCGGAGCAATTTTGGGGAATAACTGAAACAGCTTTAGAAGTAATTTTGGTAGCTGTTATCACACTTTCAAGAATAAAAGTAGGTGAAGGAAAGATGAAATTCCACAAAAAGGTATACAGTAAGTCCTTACTTAACATTGTTGATGAGTTCTTGGAAATTATGGCTTCAAGCAAAATGACATATAACGAAACTAATTCTTTTTCTCATCAACATCGCAACAAAACAACATTAGTCAAGGATCTGCTGTATGACGTACTGCTTGGAGTGGTGGTTTCCAAGAACCTACGGACAATGTTCAGCGAGGACTTACTGTCATGAAGTGTGGTGGGAATTTCTAAACCACCTGTGTTCTTACATAACTTCAAAATAACCCATTAATTCTGGCCCAAAATTTGCTATGGAAACTGACAAAACTATTAATTCAAGATATGACTGCATTTCATTTTTCAGTACCCATATTGTGTCTTGCTGAAATATCTACCTGGCACATCAAAGACGCTGTCCAAAAGTCCCCAACCACCACCTGCCACACAAACGTGAATTGATAAGTGACACACCCACCTGCCACCAGTCAGAGGCCTTACCTTTCACCAGGACCTTGGGAACTTTTGTGTGGCTGGCGCAGAAGGCACTATAGAGCTTGAAGCGGTCGGCGTAGTACAGAAAGGATCCCCCCAGAGAGAACAGCACTTTCTGGATTTAACAAGAAAAGGTGTAGTTGGTTGGTTTTCTCCCTCATCTAGAAATATTAGCAGGAGCTCACATCTTCCAGGCCTGCCCCACAGATCAGCTTCACCCAAGCCCACCAGAGCCTTTCTTTGCTCACTAATGCCCTAAAATTGACCACCAGAAAGTATGTGTGCAAACAAATTTGTGTAACAGATGTTGGATTTTGTCTTCTCCGTATTTACAGTGGGCATGTCCCTGGTTTTCCAGGTCTGTGTCTTTTAACGACCTATCTGGGGTGTTTGAATGTTGATGAGAAAATAGATGTTTTGGAAAAGGCAGAAATCTCCTCAATTCTCTCATTAGCTCCTGCTGGGAAATAGAAGTGACAAACCAAATAAATGCAGGAAATGCTCACACTCCCTAAAACAGAAAGCATGTTTCTCCAATCACTACCTCCACTCTCTCCAAATCCATACCCTCTCCACCAGCAGGGAATAGGTAAGAACATAAGCAATATGAAAGGAACGTGCTTAACTATGGAAATTAGGTATTGTCCCTCCCAAGCCTGTATGCCCTGACCCAGGGAGAGAGGCCTTCCCCAGCAGGACTTTAATATGCCTGGGCAGGATACTTTTAATCCCACACATTTTATATATATTATAAATATATAGTATCTTATATGTTATATATAATATATAAAACATCATACATATAACATATAATATCTTATCTTACATATTATATAATACCTTATATATGATATATAATATTTTATATATGGCAGATAATCTTATATATAATATGAATATATCTTATACATTATATATATATGAGGCCTCAGAAAAAAATATCCTCTATGAGTTTCACACTGATCTAGTCTTGTTCAGAGAGAGGCTTTGCTTATTTAGGCTTAAATTAAAAGTTAGGTTCCAAGCAAAGAAATAAGGTTTTGGATTTGAGTAATAAACTGGGTTCCCCAAAGTGCAACTTATCTAATGAACAACACAGAGAATTCGGATGGTTTGTCTACTATAACAACAAAAAAATAATTTTTAAACCACTCATAATTGATAATCAGAGGCCTAAATTCTCTTCCTACATGTTCTACTTTTCCTCCTGTACTTGTCAAGCGCTCCCTCACCCCCACCCCATGGCTGAGAAGCACTGGCAAGAGACATCTGTCTCTGAGGTATGGTTATCCTGCCAGCCGCACTCAAGAATTAAGGCAAGTTGTGTAAGAAAATGCTCTAAATGTAATCCCCCTCTTAGCCATCTTAAAGTCATTCATTTTCTTAACTTGACATTTATTAAGCACTTACAGTTACAGTTACCATATAGTAACCACAGATAAAACATTAAGGCATTAATAAAAAAAACCATTTTATTATTCTGGCTTTAAAAATTGATCTCAGGGCACACAGTGCACACAAATACGAGGAGTTTATACGCAAAGACTACATTTCCCCCAACAAAGACTCTAGTTCCTCAAGGTTTCTCTTGGTGTAGCTGGTGTACGTTGCAAAGTGGAAATTTCCAAGTGGAAATTTTAGCAAAACTTATTTGACCTCAGAACTAATTATTTCTTTCTGATACTGCCTGGAGACTAGTGTTCTATGCAACATAGTGTGAACATTTTAACAAGTTTTCATATTTGTGGCCAAGTAAACAATCAGGATTAAAACAGCACAGCAACTGTGAAAACCAACAGCAAGAGGTTTAAGAGCAAACAGGGACTTTCCAGAAACAGACTCAGAGGAAATGGAGAGAAGCCTGCAGGCAGGGGACACTTGGTGTCCTTCACGTGTCTTGCACCACAGACAGAATGGAGATTATCAGATTATGTCATAAACAGCAAAGTGAAGGTCTGTGAAGAGGGTCCTGTGTAAATGGAATTTAGAAGAGTGACTGTTCAGTGTGGAAGTACTGCTTACGTATCCCTGATGCAAAATGCCTAGGAGCAGAATTTTAGATTTCAGATTTTTTCAGATTTTGGAATATTTATATTATACTTGCTAGTCAAACCTCCCAAATCCGAAAATCTAAAATCCCAAGGAAGAATTTCCTTTGAGCATCATGCTGGCACTCAAAAAGTTACAGATTTTTGAGTAGTTCAGATTTCAGATTTCCAGATTTGAGATGCTCCACCTGTAGCTAAAAGAATCAATGGACCAATCCCTCCCTAAAATAACACTGCTCACAATATGCTCGGGTTATATCAAAGTTCTGTTAACCAAAATCTCCTTTCTATTAATCCTTTAAGTGATTAACTGGACCTAAAAACTCAACCAGCCAGCAAAAGATATATAAATGCCTGCAATGAATTTTAGACATTTTATGTTAAAACAAAGTGTTTTAAAGTATGTCTATATTTTTACTATGCTCCACATTAAGCAACAGTTTTGATTTACTGACAAACTACTCACCTATATCATGTGTTCTAATAGCTACATTATTATTAGAAAATGGGTATCATGGCCGGGCGCGGTGGCTCAAGCCTGTAATCCTAGCTCTTTGGGAGGCCGAGGTGGGCGGATCCTTTGAGCTCAGGAGTTCAAGACCAGCCTGAGCAAGAGCGAGACCCCATCTCTACTATAAACAGAAAGAAATTAATTGGCCAACTAAAATATATATAGAAAAAATTAGCCGGGCATGGTGGCACATGCCTGTAGTCCCAGCTACTTGGGAGGCTGAGGCAGCAGGACTGCTTGAGCCCAGGAGTTTGAGGTTGCTGTGAGCTAGGCTGACGCCACGGCACTCACTCTAGCCTGGGCAATAAAGTGAAACTCTGTCTCAAAAAAAAAAAAAAAAAAAAAAGAAAAAAGAAAATGGGTATGATTATAAACAGAGAAAATGAACCAAACTATTTCAAATGGATAGCATAACCATCATGAAGAGGGGAGAAAATGAGCTAACTCAAGCAATTTTTGAACACAAAATGAACTATAAGAAGTATTTAAGGTTAAAGGGGTATTATGCCTACAACTTACTCTTAAACAGTTCACAAAGAAAATATTTTATATACACATATACACACATGCACACACATATTCATACATACAGGAGAGGGAGAAAAAAAATAAAGCAAATATAGTCCAGTGTGAACCTTTGAGGAGCCCAGATGAAGGGTTTCCAGAAATTCCTTGCCCTATTCTTAACAAATTTAAGTCAAAATAGATCAGAGGCCAAATGTAAATCCCCAAACTACAAAACATCTATCTAAAAGAAAACACAGGAAAAATCTTTATGATCCTGGTGTAGGCAAAGATTTCATAGATATGTCAAAAATATAATCCAAAAAGAAAAAATCTGAAAAACTGTATTTAATTAAAATTAAAAACTTCTGCTCTTTGAGGGATACTATGAAGAAAATGAAAAGACAAGCCTGAGACTGTGAGGAAATACTTATAAATCCTATACTTAATACAGGACTCATATTCAGAATATACAAAGAAGTCTCAAAACTCAATGCAAGGAAACAACCCAATAAAATCAATGGGTAAATGATTTGGAAAAAGCACTTCACCAAAAAGGACATACTAAAGGCAAATAAGCACATAAAAAGATGCTCATTATCATAAGTCATTAGGGAAATCAAAATCAGAAACACAATGAGGTGCTACTACAAACCTGTTAGAATGGTTAAAATTAAAAAGAGTGATCATGACCTCATCAGAAGAGTGAGGAGGAACAATGGGATAACCACCTTGGAAGACAGTTTTGCAGTTTCTTAAAAAGTTAAACATACACTTACCATATGACCCAAACATTACAACTCCTAGGTGCTCGAGAGAAATGAAAGCATATATTCACCCTGAAGCTTGTGTGCAAATGTTCATAGCAGCTTTATTTGCAATTGCTAAAAAAACGGGAAACAACTCAAATGCCCAACAAAGGTGAAAGGATAACAAAGTGGCATCTAGCTACAAGATGTAAGACTACTCGGCAATAAAAAGGGATGAGATGTTGATATATGCAGCAGTACGGATAGCCTGCAATGTAATGACCCAGAGGGAAAGTAGCCGCATAGAAAAAAGGTAATGTAGGATTCCAGCCACGTACAATTCCACAATGCACACCTACCTATATGGTAACAGAAAGCAGAGCTTGGATGGGGGGCAGGCAGCAAGAGGCAGGAGACAGAAAACATACAGGAGCAGGAAAAGACTTCCATAATTATCCAGGGGTGGTAATGATGTTCATTGTCCTGATTTTGGTGATGATTTCACAGGTATGTGTATGTGTGTGAGAGAAAGAAAGAAAATTCACACTGTACACTTTAAATATGTGCAGTGTATTGTTCGCCAATTATACCTCAATTAATAATACATGGGTGACATGTAAGCCAACACAAGAATCGATGAGTTGTGCCAATTGGAGACACAGCACAGGAAATCTCTGCAGTAAAAGAAAGCCAACCAGGGAAGAGGAATTAAGCCATACGCATCCTTACTAAGTTACTAGTCATAAATCCTCATTAGGCTCGCAAGGACACTGTGTGCTGGAAGATTGTCTTCCTCCTGGATAATGATAAGCATTTCCATTAAGCAACGTTTCCCAGAACAGGATAAATTAATTTGTTTACTGGGAGGCGAGGGTGTGATTCTCATTTGCTAACCGCTAAAGTATTAAAGTCCCCCTTGCAAACTGAACAAAAGGTCAAGGTTGGTACATCTTCCATGGTAAAAAAACCAGCAGCTGGCACCAGTTTAAGGCAAGTTGATGGTTTTCCCTTAGCCAGACCCTTAGCAAGAAACACTCACATCCCCGCCCTGATTCCATTAAGGAACTGACCCCACTGTGACAGTCCAAGGAAGACATCAACGCCATTAGCATGAGAAGGAACCAAGGAGATCATAAAGCCTCCACAATGTGCTACCAGGCCATTCAACTTGACCCACAGGACGATCCACCACACCACTGGGAGGCAGCTTTGCACTATTTAAAGATGAGGCTTACCTTGAATTGGTCGACTTTCTCAAGCTTTTCCAAATCAGGTACCAGTCTCACCCCATCTTCTAGAGTCTTAAGGAATTCTACTTGGAACTCTACCATTTCAGTTAAATTTCCAAAGAGCACATCCAGCTGGAAAAATAAAGCAGAATTTAATCTACCTACTATTTCAATGGTCTTCAGGAACTTTATGTGTATCTGATTACAAAGTTCTTCTATCAATTCTTTCTTATCAATTAAGATAATGATCCCACAACCAGAGGGTGGGGCAGCTCCTTACTCCCCAAGTACACACCATGGCTTAACAGGCAGTAATTGGACCTATTTATTACGACTGAATGCATTCAAAAGGCCTCCCGTGTGATGTGTGCTTGCCATTTTTTCCTTTTTACCAACAAGTCAAACTGCAAGGTGACCCTCTCAAAGCAAAGAAAATCTCTACCATACCTCATCTTGCGTGAGAAAAGTTTCTTTTTGAAGCGGTTTCAGGTACCTCTCCATGAGACAGTTTAAGTCCTAAGGGTTGAAAGGAGACCTCATTAGCACATCTAAAAGTCTATAAAGAATCTAAAGGAGAACAAATAGATCATGTCCCAAATGCAAACATTATAGACATTAGGTCATTTAGGCTCATCAAAGCAGGAGGAGTGAGCCAACCTTTTCTGTAAACACGGGTCTGCAGGCCACGTGCTTTCTGTTGTAAATTCTTAACTGCTGTTGTAGTATAGAAGCAGGCACAGATAATACATAAAGGAAGGAGCGTGGCTGTGTTCTAATAAAACGTTATTTGCAAGGCCAGGCGAGGTCGCTCATGCCTATAATCCTAGCACTCTGGGAGGCCGAGGCAGGAGGATTGTTTGAGCTCAGAAGTTCGAGGCCAGTCTGAGCAAGAGCAAGAGCGAGACCCCTGTCTCTACTATAAATAGAAAGAAATTAGTCAAAACCACCAAAAATAGAAAAAATTAGCCAGGCATGGTGTCGCATGCTTATAGTCCCAGCTACCCAGGGACGCTGAGGCAGGAGGATCACTTGAGCCCAGGAGTGTGAGGTTGCTATGAGCTAGGCTGACACCACAGCACTCACCCAGGCAAGACAGTGAGACTCTGTCCCCTCCCCAAAAAACAAAAAACTTTATTTGCATAAACAGGCAGCAGGTTGGATGTGGCCCAAGGGTCATAATTTGCTAACCTCTGATTTAAAGACTAAACTATAGATAATTAAACAGATCACACTGCTGCCACATGGGGAACGTAACTAATATAACACAAAGATAACAGACTCAACAGCCTTCTGCCTAGACTCAGATGATGAAGATAATACTTTCAAGTTTCCAAAAAGCTAAATTCAGTTTTACTATTAGCTCAACAACATATTTAGGAAGGTCAGAGGGATCACATATTCACCATCTCGTTTCTCTCCATTTATATACACGTCACCGAAATGCTGTAAGAACTGACAGGCTTCCTTAAAACTCTAAAGGAGATTTTAACATTGAGAGTAAAGGTTAAATTCCAGAAGAGACCAAGATATTCCTTACATGATGTGACTTTGTTGTTGGTCAAAAACAGCAGAGACACACCAACTCAGTTCCTTCCAGAAGCAGAGGGAGAGAAGGCCACGCGAGGAAGGGGGTGCGGGGAGAAGACGTACCTTCACGTAGGTGCGCTCAGTCTCCAGGAGCTCGCAGATGACCTTGCGCAGCTTATCTGCATCTGACAGCTGTCTCATGGTGGCCAGCTGAGGCCCCGTGGAGTCCTGAGGAGACGGGCTCTGGTCAGAGGAGCTCATCTCATGCAAACTGCGGCAAAATGCGGCCACCTGTTCTGTACTCTTCAGAGCACGGGGGAAAAGGGAAGGCAGAGGTCGTTATCCCTCTTTAGAGAGACGGGTCTGAAACCTGTCCCTCCTGGAGGTGTTCTTGCTGGTTAATGAAGTGTTGCGTGCGAATGACATCTCGTGTTTCCCCAAACTGCTCCACGTATACGAGAGCTCTTTCCACGCTCAAAACAATCATAATGACAATCGCCAACATGTACTGAGCGCTCAGCCGCTTGTCAGGCACCTGTGTGATGAGGCATTTTATCCTCCCAGGTGGTCAGAGCTATTATCACTCCCATTTAACAGTTGGGACCATGGAGGCCCAGAGGGGATGAAGTAACTCATCCAAGGGGACCCAGCACGGAAGTGGCAGAGCTGGGATTTGAACCAGGCAGTCTGGTTCCAAAGCCTATGATCTTAACCACTGTGCAAGAAGCTGATACATCAGGAGACGCAGAAGTTAACAGCATTTCACCCATAATTAATTATCAGACTCTCAGTTCAGTACACTATCTTCTTACTTCACAATGTTACAAGGACGATTTTACAAGCTAAGATTCTTCCTGTTTCTGTTTAAAATTGACAGATACCCACACATTAACAAAAAAAAAAGCTTTTACCTCTCCAGCTTCTCCAAAGGCAAAAAGATATCGCTCCCCTCTAAGAATAATGGAGTTAGCCATGAAACAGGCCTCAATGGGAAATCCTGGTCGCCACATGACCTCCACCTGGGACGGATCAGGTGCAGACCATGAAGGTTGCACAAGATTCCATCATGCATTTGAAATTCAGGATTCTAGGTTTCTAAAATTCCAACTTTTCAAGCTATGCAAAACAGTTTTCCAAAACATGGGTTGCTAAAAAAACCCGTGAGCCAAAGTAGTTCTCCACCTTGGCTGCATATTGGAATCACCTGGGGAACTTTGAAACACCCCAATTTCCTATGCGCACCCCAGATCAATTTAATCAGAATCTTTGGCGTGGGATGTACCGATAGCCATATTTTTTAAAGCTCTCTATGGGATTGTTCCAGAGGCTATTTTGTAGCACAAAAATCTAGTTCATTAATATTTGTTCCAATGCACTACTCTAGGAATGTTTAATGGATACCGCCTTGAAGGTTGTGGCTGCCTTCCCATATTCTTCTGCTCCTGTTGAATCCAACCCTAGGTATTTCCAATAAATACTGGTGCAAGTAAATAATTAACTTCTTCCATCACCCACTTACCAGGGAAGAACAGGAGAAGAACACCCTTCCCAACACAACAGTTGGTGCACAGAGCTGAAAGTCAAGGCTGGCATTGTATGTAGGGCAGAAAAGCTAAAACCAAGTGTGTTCCATGGGGCAATTTTAAACATAGGAGGAAAGCAGCTAACTTTAAAGAGCCTGTCCCTCATTAGCATATCCAAAAGGGAAGAAAGTCTGGAATGAGGACAGGGAAAATCAGGACCTAACAAGCATGCACTGGCAGCAAGAGTCTGGACAGGAAAGAGAGGCCAGGACCAACATCCATATAATTATCCTTCCAATTCTCTTAGATTCACCACAGCTTATTTGTTGCTGATACTAAACCCGGTCCTACTTGCTAGAAGGTGTCAGTCACCTATCAGTGGCACTATTCAATGTTTTCTGCGAATTTGCGTGTTGCAGACATTGGATATCCCCACAGACAACTCTCTCTTAGATGACTGACTGGAAAAACTTAGCAAAATGGGCTGAATTCTATGGTGTGTGAATTAGATGTCAATAAGGCTGTGAAAAAAAGAAAGACCATGTCTTTTTAATCAAAGCTTATTTGGGTAGAAATAAACTAAACAGGTTTATTTAGTTACACTAGGATTTTACTAACTCAATACCATCATTAAATACACAAACAGGGCTTTGTCTTAAAAATTAAAAAGGAACAGATATATCCATTGTAACAAAAATGTTCACTTGTGCACTCAAAGGAGATGATCTAATGATCACTGTAATAGGCATCTCATTATAGCCTAGTCATATGAGAAAGAAAAAAACCCTCACCAAAATGAAAAAATCCCACGGACAGCTGGTGGTAACAGCTGACAACTAAACACCCTGCCCCCATCATACCCCAAACTCTCCTCTGTTGCTTTGATTTGGCACCTGGCAAAGGAACCTAACCTAACACAACAAATGTATAATTGGCACCTTTGCTTACACAATGCTTTTTAAAATGTTCCAACTATAACCACAGCTGTCTGTCCTTCACACAAACTAACAGCAAAACTATTACTTATAATAAATACATCCATCATTGCAATCCATTACAGTAAGTCCTCACTTAGCATCATCCATAGGTTCTTGGAAACTGCAATGTTAAGGTAAATGATGTCCAAGGAAACCAATATTACCGTAGGCTAATTGATATAAACAAGTTCCTACTGCATATATCTGGTCACAAAAACATCACCAAACTTCTAAATAAAGACCAAAACACTTCTAATATTAAAGGTTAAAGATATTAAATAAATGTGAGCTATACATACACTTAAGGCAGATAAAAACCAAGATAACTATTTACCCAACTTTTGGTAAATCAGCGAGTGACAGTGGTTGTAGTGGTGGTAGGTTAAATCAAGGAATAAATAGTTTGCAAAGTAAAAATTGTAAGTAGCACCTCCTACCACCAGGCAGTTCAAAACCTAACGAGAATAAATATGGTAGGATCTCTGAGCACTTTCTTATCGCATTGTTTATTGTCATGCATTTGTGTAATTATGACATACTTTATAAACTTTTAGTAATATTTCACAATAATTTGAATTCATTCATTCATTTTCTAACCCATTTATTCTAGTCCCGGGTGGCCAGAGTCTACCCCAGCAGCTCAGGGCAAAAGGTGAGAGCAAACCCTGGACAAGATACTGTTCCATCACGGCAGGGCGTGTGCACATGGCACACGCGCACACAGGCACACACACACACACACAACACACACTCACACAGGCTGGGACCATTTAGCCACACCAATTAACCTAATGTGCACATCTTTGGGATGTGGGAGGAAACCCACAAAGCCTTGGGGATAATGTGCAAACTCCACATAGACAGAGGCCCTATCCAGAAATCAATTTTTTTTTCATCAATAATGAAAACGATGATTATAACGTTTCATTATAATGAAACAATGATAAACAAAAATGACGTTATTCAAGGACCTGCTGTAGACATCCTTTCCTGCACTTCCATCATTAAAATAAATTATCCAAGTGAAATCAATGTCTTTATATATTATGCCAAGTATGTCCCATGAGTTCACAAAAGGCAAACATGATAAACATGAGGATCTGACACATATCAAAAAACAGGAAATTCAAAAATACACTTTCCTTTGTGCTTCCGATTCACACCATTCTCAGTTATATCTCAGGAGAATAACAGAAGGTATGGGATAGAGTTTCCGGGTTTTTGTTTCCTCTGTTTCACCATAACTATTTTGAGATGTCCATTTTTAAGAGTGTGAATAGGATTCCTGACTTCTCCTGTGTAAAATTCACCATCTCCTCTGAAGTTTGGCATCTTTAGTTTTAAGTAGACCCACAGGGGAAACTTAAGCTAGTAAAATGTGGGCTGGGGCTTTAGTGCCCTAAACTCACCTGTCTCCTCCCCTGACCTCACCCACAAACAGCCAGGTTACTCACCTTCCTCCTGTAACACTCCCTGAGCCAAGTCTTAGATTATATTAATATTAGGAAATACCTTAAGCAACCCAAGGAATACCTAAAAATTACCTTAGGTCCTCTTTGGAGTTTAGAGCCTTAAGCATCCATTTCTTTTCTTTATTTTTTTTTTTTTGAGACAGAGTCTCATTCTCCTGCCCGGGCTAGAGTGCCATGGCATCAGCCTAGCTCACAGCAACCTCAAACTCCTGGGCTCAAGCAATCCTGCCTCAGCCTCCTGAGTAGCTGGGACTACAAGGCATGCACCACCATACCTGGCTAATTTTTTCTATATATTTTTAGTTGTCCAGCTAATTTCTTTCTATTTTTTGAGTAGAGACAGTATCTCGCTCTTGCTCAGGCTGGTTTCGAACTGCTGACCTTGAGCAATCTGCTCGCCTCGGCCTCCCAGAGTGCTAGGATTATAGGCGTGAGCCACCACGCCCGGCCTCAGCATCCATTTCTTATTAGACACATTCCTACGCATAGGAGAGACTGAACTTGAGCAAGGGACAGAGTGGTCCCCCCCCCCCCCCCTGCAACCTTGTTCACTGACTCAAGGTACAAACTCTTCGGTATATCACAAGGGACTGAGTCCAAATAGACATAATCTCTTTATTGTCGACTGTATGTTATTTCAATAAAGAATTAAAAAGTACCGTAGAATTACAAGTTACAATGCATATAAATGTTGTCAAGGGAGTTTATTTACAGGCTCAATGTTTTGCTTGGAAACAACTTAAAAGGACGGCGTCAAGTTTGAGAACTTGGTTTTATTAAAGTATTACCCAAAAACTGTCCTTTGAAGGAAGTATGAAGTGCAGGTCTTCTTTAGAATACCTTTAAGGTAGAGATTTTTACACTTCATGGCCCAGCTTTTAAATCCCCCTTGCCCCTCACCGTGGCCAAACCTTTTTACATGGAAATCCATCAGGTCCTGCATACGTGGTTTAGCCAGGATGTAGAAAGTGGGAGGAGCCTAGTGCAGGGCTTTGCCCCGCCCCATCACTGGGTGTTAGGTGGCACTGCCGTCATTCCCACACCTCGCACTGGAGCCACAGGTGCCCAGAAAAGTGGCCTCCACGGGAGGTTCTCATCATGCTCCCACAAGCCATGCTTGTCCCATCCGGGACAAGTAGGTAAGGACTTCTGCAAGGGGAAGACAGGCCAGGTTTCTCCAGCAGGAAAAGTACAAACCTCTCCCCTCTTGAAGACTGCAATCAGTCACCCTGGAAACCAAAAAGCACTTACAGGCATTTGAGAGTCTAAAATTGTTAAAGGGTAGCAGAACTGTTCCCCTGTCAGGACTAAGAATTATCTGACCAACATATAGAGAAGAAGAGGACAATGGCAAAGGAAATGGGCCACTTTACTGAGGCCAGCGTGACACTCCATGTTTATAATATCGCTTTCCCCCTGTGGAAGATGAAAAGAAAGTACAAAAAGATAGGGTAGACTTTTAAGTACACACTAGCAACTCAAGCTACCCAGCTGTTTAAGCTCTTCCTGTTATGCAATCACTAAGGGCAATTTCTAACTCTAGATGAGTTCACAGTTCTAAAACTGGTCTTTGAGTCTGACCGATTTAACACATCCCACAGATTTAAAAGGGGCCAGAGTGGCCTAAAATCTTATACCCTTTACTTAAGCTTTTTTTGGGGACAATGCACTCCACAATTTCAGGGACATTATATACAATGATAATCCCTACAGTTCTCTAGCACCTTGTCAGTTTCCTCTTAAACTAACTTCAAAGAAGAAATATCCAAGAAGAGAAGAAGGCTGATTTGGGTAAATCAGACCCACTCACTGTCAAAAGTTTAAGTCTCATTAAATGACACAAAATGTAATCGTCTACAGACTCCGAGATTAATAAGTTGCTGTTAAAAGGTTTAGTTTGATTTTGTTAAATTATTTCTTGCCATTAACCCACTACATTTTCTTATTCCAGAGTTCACATTTACCACAGGAACAGACGTGTTCAAATAGGTCAGTTGACATTAAACCGTTAACACATCCCCTGAGCCAACACTTCTCTATCTATCTCCTTCTCAAGGAAGCAGAAATCAAGTCAAAACACCTGAAGCTTTAGAGAAGGAGGCAAGTGGAACATCCTATTTCCAGAGATGCCTGCAGAACACCGGGCTACCCAATTTGATGGGGGGATGGGAGAGACTCGCCATGCATATAACACAAAACACAAACTCCCAGTAACCAAAAGAAAGGGAAACAATCCCAGTGACAATTAATCAAACAAAAAATACATCTTTCTGCCATTTAAGTATAAAGAGTAGATAAATGTAAAGATTCTAGGCAAATTCAACTCCACACCAATTACTCATCCCCCTGCCCTAAAAAAAAAAAAAAAATCCTACAATATACATTCTCTATCAACAAGGGGGTCCAGAGAGCAAAAGGATAAAATCTGGAGAAATGGGAAAAGTATAATCACCGTCCTTTGGGCTGAACAATTCAGCTGGAAAGTCACAACATAAACGAGGCTAGCAAGATAGAATTTAAACAGCAAACGCGCTCACCAGATGCAATGTCCGATATATGGAGTCACTGGACTTGTCATTGTTTTCAATCCTGGGCTTGCGCTTTATCTTCCACAGGGCAGACATCATCAGGAATATATTTTCATGGTAATTAATTCTACCACCTGACGTGCTCAGCACGGAAACAGAAGTTTCTTAAAATACTCCCAGAGCACCGAGCACCTTGCAGCTCCGAAGAGAGCATCCTCTCATAGGGATGTCCCATGCTGGTTTGCCCATGAAAACCTAGGGCCACATCTCATTGCAGCAAGGACAGCGACAGAGGGACCAGAGAGCTGCACCCCCACTTCCCGTCAGGGCCCCCTGGGGGGCCATCAAAGGCCACAGCGTGGACCAGAACTCATGCTTTGATTTCACCTGGCTAAACAACAAAAGTTCCAGAAAGAGACAGAGCTGAGGCAGGCAGGAAAACAAAGCACAAAACGCCTCCCCTGGATATGAGCGTCTCTGCCCTGCAGCCCAGATCAGCTGATTGGCCAGCATAATGCACCGCGCACAGGAATATTAAACCTGCCGGGCTCTGACAACTTCGAAGGCATTCCTCAGCCAGTCAGGAGCAGGCACCAAAAAAAAAAAAAAAAAATGTTTTTTTAAACAGTTTATATAGTTTCCCATTTTCCGCTTTTGCTTTGTTTCAAAAGCAGACATTTCTGAGACAATAACAACGCACATTAGAAAGAAAAAAGAGGTCGTTTTTTTAAAAATGGAAATGTCCTGAAAATTATTCTAATACATTTGTTACATGGAAAACAAAATCATGGCTGCCAGGAGGCCAGGAATGCCTGACACATGACTTGACTGCCCGGAGCTAATTAGCATTCATTTCCAGAAACAAGAGTTTTCTATTAGGAGAAGGGAAACAAGGAGCCAGTCGGCTTTTTGAGGTTGTCTCACCCACAGTCGCAAGAGGAAGGAGGTGGCTCACAAAAGAGAAAGGCCGCTGCTAGCCTGCCCCTGGGTGTGAGGGCCCCACCCCCTGCTCCTGGCTGTGACATTCCAGTGCCACCACCGCTCAACAACAAGCACACAATTATGGCCTTGCTCAACTGCAAAAGGCCATTCATAGCAAAAACTGCTATTTTAAAAAAAATAAAAAATGAAAAACACAAAGAACTCCAACATACTTTATCTTGCCCAATATTGTGTAAAACAGTTCACTTAGAAAGCACAGCAAAAGCAGTCAACAACAACAACAAAATCAACAGCTCTTCCAGATTCAGGTGGAATAAAAAATGATGACTTGTTTCTATTTACCTACTTATTTACATTTCTACGCTCAGCCACCGGGTGCATTCAGACAAGGCTAAATCATCCTTCCACATTGAGACAGCTAACAATTTAAAAAATAATTTTCAGTTTATTCTCAAGAAAAAGTACACACTGATAAAGGAGAGGCATCAAAAATATTTAATCTTAATCAAGAAACTTTAGGTATTTGCTTGCTCTTACTTTAAAACTTAAAAAAAAAAAAAAGAAAGATTAAGCATTAGGAAAATATTTAAGTGGTTTCAATCACTAAATATCTAATTGGCCTACAGCACCACAAACATATTAATTTCTTTTTTAAAATGAAGCCTGGTATTTAACACCAGACCATAACAATCTGGACAAAAGGTAGTTTTAACATAGGCATTAACAATACAAGGCCGGTAGCTACACTGGGTTTGCATATTGGTTTTGCCATTACAGAACTGTGTGACCTTCAGCAAGTCTCTTAACCTCCCTGTTCCAGTATCCTCATCTATAAAATAGGGAAAATAATAGTATCTCTCTCAGGAATGTTATGGGGATGAGAAGAGTTAATACGGAACAGTACCTAATATATACAAAACATTAAGTAAGTGTTACATCTGTTTATTATTAACAATACACCATGGGACCCAATCACCAAGAACTGCTCACTTAAGGCTTTTGCGTTCAAATATTCTAAATGAGAAATTTAATTCATCACAGGTTATTCTAGTTAATTAACTTGGGTTGCATGCTAAATTATTTCTAATAAAGAAGATAAAATCTGAATCAAACCCAAAATAGCAAGTATTGCTGGGTACAGAATTACACAGGGTTCCAAAGAAATATGAACCTATGGTTCCAATGCAGTGTATTGTATGTTCTTTAAAAATACTGAAGTCATCACGCAAACTTGTCAATAATTTTGAGAAGATTCTCTCCTTTTTTAGAAAGCCCACCATGAATTTCTACAGAGAAACCTAGGCACAGAATCACCTATTTCTACATTTGACCTTCTCTAATCCAGATGAGTTCTACCGCCTTGTTTTCTGGAAAAGGAAGCATGAGGTCAGAGAGACACCTGGGACCAGTCAACAGAGCCCTGAGGCCTCTTCCTTCCTCCCTCCTGCCAGACCCTCATATTATAGAGGACTCTGTTTATGACCTCATGACTCACTGTATTTAAGGTAGAAACAATCTCTCTCAAAATCCACAAGGAGATGAGAACACTGAGCTGTTACAGTGAAGTAAAAATGATCCAAGTTTAAAAGTATTCAAAGAATAAATGTTTTAGATATGGGAAAAATAGTTTTCCTAAATCCAATTAGAAATTGAAAATTAAAATTTTTTTAGACCTTGTAACAGAATAACTTAATAAATATACTCCAAAATAGCTTACATCAGTATAGAAATATCTGTCTCTCTTGAAGGCAACTGACGCCCACCCCACCGCCCAAAAAAGTGGGTAAACGTAACGTAAGGACCACATAAATAAAAAGTAACTTTAAGCAGCTTTTGTCTTGTTTTTTGGCTTTAAAGGAAACATGTGCATTTCCATTGATGTACTTTTATTAATAACCAAAAAGATAATGCCCTTCAGTCTATAAATATTAACATTACCTTCAAATATTAAATTTTATATTGTGCCTAACTTAGACACTGAGAATGATAGTCCCATGGTGGCGAAGGAGAAACAAAGGTGTGTAAAAGATGTTGAAGAGTCAAACATGTGCATCCAACAAAGTCCTACAGAAATATATAAATACAGAAGGAGACAAGACAGGAAACATGTAGAAATGTAGGTTTGCAAATAACAGTTCATGTTTGAAACGTGTATTTCTATTATCACTGTGCTTTCCTATAGTTGTATTATCTAACTTACTCAAAAATCCAATCACCAAGAAAAGGCAAGAATCACACTTTCCAGATGAGGGAAAAAAGGTCAACTTTAAAGCGGTATGATTTGCTCAGGTTAAGTGACTGGTAAGTGCCAAGCAAAAGAATGGGAGATACGTAGAAGCATCAGAGTAAATATGTCAACAACGTCATACAAAAAGGTGCATAAGTACAGAAACATAATCACGTGCAATTGCTTTTTATGGTGGGGGAAGTCTGTCTTTGGATATAGGTATCAGAGTTTTTAAATTGTGTTCTGAAGACTATGATGAAAAGGGGCTACTGTCCCATGGAACTCTTTATGAAGTAGAAGGGAAGCACAATGAGTTATGGGCAAAAATTTCAGCACCTTGCATCAAAGATTTAGAAGGAGAACTTTCTTACAGTGTTTAACCAAAGAATAATCTATTTGAATTTATAAAAAAAAAAAAAAAAAAAATTGTTTCTTTCCCTCTAATGGCACCTTTAACAAGAGGTGAACACAGATAATTCAAAGGGAGTTCATTACTGGAACCCTAAGTAGCCCGAAAGCATAGCTGACACAATCATTCACGTTTCAGATGCTGTTGCATGGTACACATATGAAGACGTAAGAAGAAAATAAGACAAAACTGTGGCATTAACTGAGCACTCTGCCGGTGCCATGAATTAAAGAAAAAGGACTTCATTTCACTGCAAGTGATTTCTGCCCTATATTCTCACATCGGGGTTTGTTATTCAAGGTTGTAATTGGGATTTCAGCTCCTGCTATCTGGCAACATCTCAGAAGTAAAGACACTTTGTCCATGGAGAGGTCTTATAACCACACACAGCTGCAGAGGTGACATGTCAGCTGTGATTCTTCAGTGGTTCAAGACATGGGATGTGAAAATGAAAATCTCTCACCTTGCTGCTGTGATCAGTCTCATCTGAGGATTCCAAGTCTGGCCCTTCGGTGTCCTCGGGCGCTGTCTCGGCACTACTGCCCTGCTCACTGCCAAGGCTGTGCCCTGCCGGATGCGATCAGAAGAAAGTACGGGTCAACACGGATAGTAATGGCCAACAGCCACCCCTGTGTGAGGCGGGCCCAGGAGTTGAGCTCATGATGTGCACATATATTGTCAGCCCCTCCAAGTACAAGGTCTATCATTTGGCTCAATAAAATGGTAGTTGTTGCTGTTACTACTAGTAGTATTACTTTAGATTACATTTTTATAATTTGTAATAATTATTTTATAAAATATAATAATTATTATGGACTGACTTTTGTGTCTCCATTCCCCCTGCCAAATTCTTATGTTGAATCCCTACTTCCCAATGTGATAGTACTAGGAGGAAGGGTGTTTGGGAAATAATTGAGTTTAGAGGAGGTCATGGGCGTGGGGTCCTTATAAGAAGAGGAAAAACTAGAGCTTGTTTTCTCTCTCCACCATGTGGGAATATGAGTAAGTAGGTGGCCATCTGCAAGCCAGGCAAAGGGCCCTCATCAGGGACCGAATAGGCCAGGACCCAGATGATAGGATATCCCAGTCTCCAAAACTGTGAGAAATAAATGACTTCTGTTTAAGCCACTCAGTCTACGCTATTTTTTATAGAGCCCAAGCTAAGACAATCCTAATTTATAGTATACGAATATATGTTTTATATCTTATAAATTAACTGATTGCATTGATTTATAATTGGTAAATTAATGGGTAAATTAATTCATTAATTGCTAAGATAACTGAATAAACTATATGGAGAAGCAGCACAACAAACAGCTGACTGTCCCATACCTGAAAAACCCTGTGATGTCTGTTTTCGGCAAGTCTGGCAAACTATAAACATCTTATAATACTCAGTCTCCCATGATCTTATAATACCCAGTCTCCCCTATTCTGTGCAATAGTGCAGGCAACTTTCTTCCTTTCACACTTACTGAATGCCCACCTACTCTGGTGGTTCTCTGCATCGAGAAGAAAACATTAGAAAACATTGGAATCCCTTTCCTTTGGAGATTTCTCAAATGTACAGAGCATCTGGATCCCCTGGAGATCGTGTTAAATGCCGATTCTGACTCAATAGTTATAGGGTTGGGCCTAGGATTCTGCATTTATCAACAGCCCTGAGTGATATTAATCCATACTGTCGGTCCATGAACCCTACTTAGAGTAGAAAGACTAGAACACTTAAAGACTTTCTCTAGCCAACATTGATAAGACAGTGGTTTGCGTACCACTGTCTCAGAATACGCCGCCAGACACTGGATTGGGGACTACAGCGCTGTCGCTATCACCAGACAAGAGAGGAGAGAGATGGACTGGGAGTGGAAGGAGCCTCTGTCGCTCTGGACGAAAGCTAGCTCGGTCCGCAAAGTGGCTGGCCTTACCCCAGCGACACCATCACAGCCATAAGCTGCTTGGTATCACTTTCTATTCAGATTCCAAGTTGGCCAAGAAACTTAGGAAGGAGGCCGACCTCTGAGCAAACCTGGCACTGAGCCCACCTCCTGCAGTCCCCCTTCCCCTCCGCGGGAATGAATCACCAATTAAGTGACTGCATGCTGCATGGTTTGGAGGTTTCTGCCTGCTCCCCCCTCCCCCCTTGCTCTGGGCTCTAGCGCTTGGATTTTCTTGCACTTCTTCTCATTACTCCTCATAAGGCGGTAGTGGTGAAAGAAGGAAGCTCAGTGACTCGGCAGACAACACCTATGTCACACCGTCACCTCCTATGGAAAGAAAAGTGATTGACTGTTGTGTACGGGGCCAATGAGCTACCGCGTTTCTCCGAAAATAAGACAGGGTCTTATATTTGTTTTTCCTCAAGAAGACACCCTAGGGCTTATTTTCAGGGGATGTGTTATTTTTTTTTTAAGTACGGTACAATAATCTACATTTATTCAGCAAAATTTACAAGTTCATCATTCACAAGTTCTGCTTTCCACAAAAGTACAGGACCCAATTCTGCTAAGCTCTCTGCCACCGTAACAAGGATCCCCCTTACCCCAGCTTCCAAAAACATGTTTCCCACTTCCTTGTAAGTCCTCACCAATGGCATCCTTCAAATCCAGATTTCTACTCAGTCTCTTCATGGGATTTAGGATTTCTCTATAATTCTCCTTAATCCTTCAGAGGCCTCACCAACAATCTTTAATAAACATATTTCTATTAGTAGTGTGTTCAAGGCAATCTAGGTTTTTATCTTTCATGCTGCCATGTCTTAGGTAAGTTACTTCACTTCCCAGGGTTAAATGTTTTCTCATCTGCATGGTAATTCTCATTTCAACTTTTAGGAGAGAGGACTCCATAGAATGATCTTTAATCACCTTCTGAGTGGCTTTGGATTTTAGTTATTACCAGGTTTCACAATAAGAAGAAAGTCATCAAACCAGTGAGTGGTCACATTTTGGCCGGTTCAAGGAAGGAGGAGGGTCGATTTGGCCAAGTTGTTTGCCTGTCTTGAAATCAGGGGTGGGCTCGTGGTCTCTGAGATAGTCTTCGAGACAGGGTCCCCTGTGCCTTCTATTTCCCAACGCCTAGCCTTAGCACCATGCCAAGGCCAATTTGCTGGTGAGTACATGTGGTGCTTGTTTTTTCATTCTTGAGATACTTCACTTAGTAGAATCGTTTCCAGCTCTATCCAGGAAAATATAAGAGGTGCTACATCACCATTGTTTCTTAAAGCTGAATAGTACTCCATGGTATACATTTATTCAAATATAGTTAAGTTGTCTTCTTCTGGAACATCATCATAACTCTCCAAACCCCGAATTCCATCCTGAATTTCTTACAACTCTATTTCCTTAGAACCATTGGCCCCAAATCTCTCATGTCGAGCCATAGAGCTCTCATGGGGCAGATAAAAAGGGCTGCTCATCTTCTTTACCCCTCCACGATGAAATGCATGGGTTGTGTGGATACCCTGTGTAGCCACACCCATCACTAGGTCTTATTTTCGGGGTAGGGCTTCTATTGTGCAAATGCTTAGAAATCCTGCTAAGGCTTATTTTATGGGTAGGTCTTATATTTGGGGAAACACACGGTACATGCTGGGGCCAGAAAGAAGAGCAAGAGTTGACCCCTGCCTGACGTGCAGGAGGCGATGAGCTCATTTAGGGACCCTGTGTCAACAGCGAGAGGCGAAGTGCTCTGACGGCTTGGCTCGCCTGGCACTCCATCCAGAGTGGCCTGGTTGCCCAAGTGACGGGCGTCCTTCACGGCCTGCAGAATGGCGAGCTCCGGGAGTTGTCCCATTCACAGGCTGTGCCATCAGATGTCATGACCCTGAGTGTCCCCGTTGCTTAACACAATGCCCGGGATAGACAGAGCTGATGCTCACGAAATCGTGGGGAAACAAATAAATGGATCTTCATTTCTAACAATACTGTGGGCTAGGTATCCGGAAAAACAAACAAACGCTACTTCTACAAAATACTTACAAATGCTAAATAAAATAGGACAAGTGTCCCTTTTAAACATTTGGCTGAGCTCCAAGAAATTCCCAGAGCCCCAAATGAAGAAGCTAAAGGAGGTGGTGGGTAGTGTCCATGCCAGGCAGTCCTATCCACCAGTCCCCAAGCCCAGAGCAGTGTTTCCCAACAGGGCTGAGAATGCACTGGCATTGGCAGGGGGACAGTTCTTTTGGGAAAGAATTGTGCGCTTTGTGTATACACTTGGCTCTCGGCTCCCTGGCTCCTGGGCACTAAACACTATTAGGAACCCCTAGTCCCTGGGGACAATCAAAAATACACCCACACATATCCCAAGAGCAGGACCCCGGGCCTTTGGTTTTAACTTTAAACTCTTAAGACAGAAAAACAGTCTTAGGTCAGTACAATTTAGGAAGTTAGAACTGAATTTCCAACATTCATACAGATCCCTGGAGGAACTATACCCCTGAGTCTAAAAACATGCAAAACTATTAAAAGAGAAAAGTATTCATTGGCAAAAGAAACAAAAATAAAGGAAACTTGTCTAATTCTGCTTGTAATCTGAGGTAGGAGGGTAAGGAGGTAGCAAGTAAAGTTTCTTCCCTGAGATTATAACCGCAGGACAGGCCTCATGATGCTTGGGGTTCAAATTTATACTAGCTGCTATATGAAAAATTGCCTATGTTAAGAATCATGTTAAAAGTTTAAGAGCAATAACTAAAAGAACAGAAATTGATTATATAAGTTGAAAGAGGGCCGGGCGCGGTGGCTCAAGCCTGTAATCCTAGCTCTCTGGGAGGCCGAGGTGGGCGGATCGTTTGAGCTCAGGAGTTCGAGACCAGCCTGAGCAAGAGCGAGACCCCATCTCTACGATAAAAATAGAAAGAAATTAATTGGCCAACTAATATATATAGAAAAAATTAGCCGGGCATGGTGGCACATGCCTGTAGTCCCAGCTACTTGGGAGGCTGAGGCAGTAGGATTGTTTGAGCCCAGGAGTTTGAGGTTGCTGTGAGCTAGGCTGACGCCATGGCACTCACTCTAGCCTGGGCAATAAAGTGAGACTCTGTCTCAAAAAAAAAAAATAAGTTGAAAGAGGAATTTGCAAATGCAACCTAGAAGTGGGCAGGGAATGGAAGGAAAAACAAGCAAGACAAATCGAGCACAATAAAATCAAAGTCAAGATACACGGATCTTCTAAATAAGTGTAAAGTTAAAAAAACAAAACAATGCAAAACAAAGCCCCAGCTGTATGTTATATGCAAGCAATAAACCTAAACATAAAGAAACAGAAGATTAAAAGGATTGAAAAATAATTAGGCAAATGTAAAGAAAGCTCTATAAATGTCAGACACAATCGGATTCCATGAGGATATAGGAGATATAAACATCAGCGATTATTACGTTTGATCCATGAATGTATTTCAGACCTATTCCCAAGAAATTAGTGAATATACATTTTAGCCAAGGATTTGCAATTTATGCAAACAAGCCATCAATCAGGCCACAATATAAATCTCACGCAATGCCAGAGGATCTATACTTGTGCACATTGCGCTTCTAACATTTTTCTGGGAACTCAATTTTTTATGAAATAAAAAAAAGGCCAGTAACACCAAAAACAATTTTAGAAAAGAAAAACAAGATTGGGGTACTTTGTCTATCAGATATTAAAATATACTACAAAATTACAGTAATATAAATCAGTACACAACAGGCTAAAAGAACAGAGAGCCCAGGAACAGCCCAGCCCCACCATATAGATGTTCCTCAACCTATATGGGTTACGTGCTGACAAACCCATGATAAAGTTGAAAAGTAGTCACCGAACCATTGTCAATTGGGATGTGTGATACACAGCAGGTGTACCATTGCAGACCAGTGAGATAGGAATAGAATATTTGATAAATTATTCTAAGACAATAGATTATCCACATGGAAAAATATAACATTGGATCCTAATTCACACCATTCATAAAAATCAGTGCAAGGGGCCGGGCGCGGTGGCTCAAGCCTGTAATCCTAGCACTCTGGGAGGCCGAGGTGGGC
Organism: Mirza zaza; assembly: GCA_008750895.1. Taxonomy (NCBI): domain Eukaryota; kingdom Metazoa; phylum Chordata; class Mammalia; order Primates; family Cheirogaleidae; genus Mirza; species Mirza zaza. The sequence continues at coordinate 29,599 of VSMD01089267.1, forward strand.
GGATCGTTTGAGCTCAGGAGTTCAAGACCAGCCTGAGCAAGAGCGAGACCCCATCTCTACTATAAATAGAAAGAAATTAATTGGCCAACTAATGTATATAGAAAAAAAATTAGCCGGGCATGGTGGCACATGCCTGTAGTCCCAGCTACTTGGGAGGCTGAGGCAGCAGGATTGCTTGAGCCCAGGAGTTTGAGGTTGCTGTGAGCTAGGTTGACGCCACGGCACTCACTTTAGCCTGGGCAATAAAGTGAGACTCTGTCTCAAAAAAAAAAAAAAAAAAAAAAAATCAGTGCAAGGGAGGTATAAAGCAGAATGTGAAAACCCAAACTGTAAATCTTTTAGAAGAATGTATAGAAAACAATGTCTGTTACCTTGAGGGAAAGATTTCTTAAACAAGATATAAAAAGTACACATCATATAGGATTGAAGAACAGATTTTACTAAGATTAAAACCTTTTCTTTGTCAAAAGCCACCAAAAAAGAAAAAGAAGCATGCCACAGATTGAGAAAAGTTATCTTCAATACATATACCTAGCAAAATATTAACATCTAAAATAAAAATAAAAAATCATACAAATCAATAGCTGGAGTTACATCTGATTCTAAGGCATATGTTCTCCTTTAACCTAATTATGTCACACTCTCTACCCTTAACTGAAGATTAAAAATTAATAAAATGGGTTAGGACGAGAAAAGGCAATGCAGTTTGTGGCAGATGGTTTACAAAGATGAGTGATGATTCTTCTCACCGCTTTAAGCACAGACTTTTGTGTCTATTTCTCCACCCCATGAATTTGCGCTGGCCTCCTGGCTTGCTTTGACCAACAGAATGAGACATAAGTGATAATGTGTGATTTCTGAGCTGAGGCCTCAAGTGACTTTGCAGTTTCTGGTCTTGTCTTCTATAACCCCGCTGGAATTCTGAACCCATCATACAAAGAAACCTCAAGCCAGACTATTGAGAATGAGAGACTTGAGGAAGAGGAGGCCCAGCTGACCAATCACCAATCTTGGGAGTGAGTTCATCTGAAATTATCCAGCCCCAGGCAAGACCATGGATGACACAGCCACATGAGAGACTCTAGGTAAGGACAGCAGAACAACCAACCAGCTGAGCCTGGGCCAAACTGCTGAGCCACAGAAGAGGGAGCAAATAAAATGGCTTTAGGATCATTTGTTATGCAGTAGTACCTAACCAATAAGTGGTCGGAGAAGTTAAGTGATCAAAGAAAAGTCAGAAAGGCAGGAATTGACAGTGGTGCACTTCAAGAAAGCTGAGGAGAGATGCCAGCATGGCAAAAATAGGAAATTCAAGTGGGAGAGGGAATATTTTCACTCCCATACTTCAGAGCCTTCTCTGAACACCACACCAACATTGTTGAAGTATTTTTGGAAATCCCATGCACACAGTTTTGCAACTTCCTACTCCAGCTTCCCTTTTACTATAAGAGACTTTTCCCTAACAACAGACACTGAAGGAATTACCTTCTTTGTTCTGAACACTCCTGCTCCCATTTACTTACCAGGAAACAACACACAACACACAGCTCTGCTAACAATCAGAGAGGGGAGAAAGCTGAAGATAAGGCTCAGAGGTAGTCAAAGAAGTGCTGAGAGCGAGGGAACTTGCCCATCTGTATCCCAGCACTGAGCACACTGCCAGGCACAGAGGAGGTGGCCAGAGCAGAGCCATCAGGGCTGAAGCTAAAGAGACTAAGCCCCAGAGAATGAGGAAGCCTCAGCCTCCCTTGCAAACAGGACCTACACAGGCCATCTCAAAAGCTGCTATAAATAACCTTCATTGTTGTGAACAGGTAAAATCATTTCTTTGCTTTTTAAATTACTTCCACATCATAACAATGTCCCTGTGGCTAAGAAAACCTTTGCGACTGGTACAACTCACACACCATCACGGGGACAGACAACAGGGAGATTCGGGGCGGTGCAGACGCATTCGTGGGAGTTTACATTTAGATCCACCTTTCATTTACTCATGTTAGACACATGCACGTTGGCTTCATTCAAGTCCAGGTGGGATTTAAATTGAAGGGAGGAAAAAAATAATTCTTGCCTCATGCAATGTGTTAACAACGTGTGCTAAGCAGATCCTCCAATCCAAACACTTCCCAAGAGGAATAATTATAACACTGATTTATTAAAAGGCCCTTATTTATGTCTGAGTTTAAATTTCCGAGGGGAAAAAATGATTGAGGAGGTGTTGCAAGAAAAAGGTTAGACACGGCCAATAAAGACATCTAGCTGGAATTCAATTCTTAGGCTGGGATTTGATTTTGATTTGCAGTCATTTTACTACCATATGATTATAAGAATTCCCTATAAGCCCCCATAACATAGAAGATGGGCAGAAACACCTGCCCCTCCAGCAAAGCTAAAAAACAAAAACTATTACAAAGCAATAAACAAACAAATAAGTGGGGAAAGCTAAACATACACTATAGGGGGAAAACATTACAACTTTAATTTGCTAGACAAATAATAACTTCTTTCCAGTCGAATTTCACAAAATCTGTGTTTTTGCCTCCTATGCAGATTTTATTTTATTTATTTATTTTTTTCTATACAGATTTTAAAATCCATAAAAACTGTAGATTTAGGCGTTACTGATTCTGTCAGCTTGTGGTGAAAGTCAAATGTAAGGTATGATGATGACCATTAAAAATATAACAATTGAGGCTCTTCATCTCCAAAACATTTTTTTCCCCACACACATGATTTGACAGGTGTCATCTGGCTCTCGTCCCCACCCCGGCCACTGCAGGGCAGCAGAGCAGGCCCGTGTGCCATGTGACCAGAGCGTGGCACAGTGACAGTCTGCAGGCAAACACGGCGGCTCCAAACATTATCGACAAACAAACAGAGGACCGTGTGCTGCTGAGGATCTGCCTGTGAGACTTCAGAGAGTCGGAAGCCCTGCACCATATTTGTTTGTGGGAAGATAAATCTGTGCAGTTCCTCTTCCCTTGCTGCCCCCTCCCTGTCGCCCGAGTGCCTTGGTTTTCAGCAGCAAGCTCCAGGCACTCTCCACGGAACATTGGACCAAAATAGCAGCTCTTGCGCTTCACGGGTACCGTGCAGAGGCACGTCCTGTCCATGCAAGCGGCTGTCCGTGCTTGGCACCGAATTCCTCACGTTGCACCAGGCAGCCTCAGACTCTCATGGTTATCACGGGGCCTTTCCTGATAAACAAACGCTGCTCGATCTGCTTCCTCCAGGGGGGACCTCTGATTGACTGCAGACCACAGGCTTCCATGTGGCATCACACGGATGCGCCTGGGGCTTATCAAGGTGTCTGACTCTCCAACAACCCTGTCCCCGATCGTTTTTAACACGCCACGGGTCTGGCGTCAGCCACACACGCTCAGCTTTCTCCCAGCTCAACTGCAAGAGTAATAACCATTTCTCAAATAAAAAGCGGCTTCTGCCCTCAGAGTTCTGGCACTTTTATTGGAAAACCAAGACACCTGCTTGTAAAAACCAGCAAAACCGAGACAAAAACCAAGGCACCCTGCTTCGCCCCAACTGGTCAAGCAGAATTCTAGGGACATGTTTATTTTATTCTCATAAAATAATATTCTCATATTTTGTGAGAATAAAATAAACATGAGCCCTGATAGCAGAACTTAAAAAGGAAGACAGATACACATGCGTTTGAAGCCTCAGAAAGACGCTAATGATGCCGCCTAGTAACTTGCATAAAAGCTACGGTTTGGCATAATTACTTTTACTTTTATATAATCACATTTCTTTTTCTTAACTCTTTCCTTGTTCCACAAAGGGAAAAAAAAGCCATTAAAAGGTATTTGTGTTGGAATTCTCTCAAAAAATGCTTTACAATTTTTTGAACAATTATTTTAGATCTAGATTTGCTTTGTCTTCCAATATAGACGTTCACTGAACTATTTCCCTAACTGGGTAAAACAGTTGTATCTTCTAATAAACTAGGCCAGTAGTTCTCAACTGGGGGAGATCTTGCAGCCCAGTAGACATTTGGCAATGTCTGAGGGTAGGTATGATTGACAGTGCTTGGGGGAGGGTGCGTGCTACTGTCTTACACCGGCTTGCAGGGAGACCGTTAAACACCAATGCACAGGACAGCTCCCCACAACAAAGAACTGTCTGGCCCCAAATGTAGATAGTGCTAGATGAGATCAGTATTCAAAACAAATCACACAAGAACACAAAAGAGACTTTTTGGAAACCTCACGAAAACACAGTTTTGTAACTTCCTACGCCAGCTTCCCCTTCCCTCCAAGGATCTTTCTATAACAGTCACCGAAGGAACTATCTTTTTGTCCTAGACATCATCCTTCCCCCATTTTCCTACCAGTATGCACAAAAACAAATGCTTTAAAAAAAAAAAAAAAAGAAAAAGATGAAAGTAAATCTGGTAAGATTTCAACAGGAACCCTATGGATGGCAAATGGCCAAGGATAGGAAACTGAGTCTCAGAGAGAACTCGTAGGAGAGGCCCTCCTTGTGCAGCCCCCTGCTCTCTGAGCCAACAGAGCAACCCATCCACCTTGCTTCTTCCACACATCGAGGAATAAGAGAATGGAGAGGGTACTCCAGGGCCACCCAACAGATTTTCATCACACAAATCTCACTGAAGCAGATCGCAACATGTGATCGACAAACTACAGAAGGTTTGCATGTCGCCATAACATTCCAATTATCTTATCATTCCAACTGAGACAAGAGCCAGATGCCTTGCAGGCAGTTAGGGCAGGGTCAGAAGGAGAAGGCAACAGGATAAGAAAGAATGGGAATATGCTTAGCTAACATAAATGTAACCAACAGGAACCCTTCAGCTATTTTACTTCAGCCACAGCATCTTTACCTAAGGTAAAATAGGGGATTCTTTTAATTGGGCCATGGGCACTGTTGAGGCGACCATGTCCCTAAATGAACTATCTTTACCGACAGAGTAAAAATCACACCTACCAGGGCCATGACAGTTTACAAATGCCACAGCAACTCCCAGAAGTTACTCTGTAAGGTTAAGAAAAGGGAGAGTTCCTGGTTCTTAGAACTTTCTACCCCTTTTCCAGAAGACCCCTGAATACTCCACCCCAGTTTAGCATATTATTAGGGATTACCACAAAAAGATTGACCCTAACCCTAAGGTGGCATTGTTCCTTCTTGGAGCAGTCCACTGTCTACGGTCATTGAGAGCATACTCTGTCTTCCTGAACTTTGTCTTACTACATCTCTTTGCTTTGCGTGCGACCCTGCATTCAAATTCTTTCTTTCGTGGAGATCAAGAACCCTCTCTGGTGGCATGGGTGGTGGTCTGTACCAGGGTCACCACCAAGGCACACAAAAAAAGCATCAATAAACAAGAAGAGTTGGTGACCTAAGGCCGTTGGGCCCAACCTTACCTGCACATCAAAATCATCCAAGGAGTTTCAAGCAACCGCAACAAATGCACACCCAGACCCCAGACTAGGTGACTCATAAACCTCAGCAGTCTACACTAAAGAATTCATTTCTTTCCACTTGGGAAAGTAAGATATAAACAAGGTATGATTCATACCAGTGATTTGTGTTTTTTTTCTTTTTCTAAGAGAGACAGGGTTTCGCCCTGTCACCCAGGCTGGAGTGCAGAGGTGAGATCATAGCTCAGTGCAGCCTCAAATTCCTGGGCTCAAGCAGTCCTCCTGCTTTAGTCTCCTGAGTAGCTGGGACTACATGCCCGCAGCACCACGCCCAGCTAATAAAAGATATAATTCACAAGCTAATTTATCAGACAATTCACCTGTCACAGAATGAGGTAGAGGGCAATGAATGGATGGAAGAGGAGCAACATTTGGTCACAGGCAGAGAATTCTCATGTCCCCTATAAGAGATTGGCTTCAGATATAAAACATTTAGTGAGCACTTACCAGGTGCTATTCTACACACTTTACTTTCATAACTCATGGAATCCTCAAAACAGCTGAAGGAGATGGGAGTGTGATATTATCCCCATTTTACAGGTGAGGACACTGGGGCACAGAGAAATTAAACGTGACCTGCTCATGGTCATGAAGCTAATGAACATCAAAACGAACCTAGTCTCAAGGAACCTGGTTCCAGGGCCTACTCTTAGCTGCTAGGCTGCGACGCTTTTACATAGAAGAGACAAACCTCTCTCTGAGAAAGAGTTTCAGAAACCATCCTACCTCGCAAGCGAATCACGTACCGCAATCATTCTCCAGGGAGGCTGTGGCCAGCGAGACAGCGCCAGCTTCCAGCAGACGGGCACCAGCCAGTGCTCACGTGGACCCCAGGGTCCCCAAGACAGGCCAGGGCCCTCTGTCAAGGTTGCCAAACATCCACCTTAACACGGTCACTGCATCAAACCTCAAACCACCGCTCAGGATGTTTCTTATTTTTAGTTACTTCTAAATTTAGACTAAGGTCACAGTCCAGCCTGCCATTGCACAAATTTTCTCAGTTGTTTTCTCCTCTGTTGTAACTGCAGCTGTCTGTGCGTACTGCTTTCTGTCTGCCTCATCATGGAGCAATCCTTCAGGTGACTGTATCCTGTTTACTTGCCTCCCCTATTACCTTCCACTGCTAGGGGTTGGGGGCAGGAAGTGGACGCAACCAGAAGGCAGGCAGAGACTCACATGGGGAGCCTGAGGGCCCTCTCCCCTAGGGTGCTACTTGCCCAGAGTATTAGAGAATTTCTTCTGGAATTTACTAATTTTGAAGCTAATTTAGAAACCTTACAAGAAAACCAATAATAATACAACTTTCCTTTCATGCTTTATCCTTGAATCAGTTTGATTTCCTAACTTGACCAAGCAGACTCTGTTTGGAAGGATTTTTGACCATTGTAAAATATGAAAGCATGAGGCAATTAAAACACAAAGAACAGTCACTAAAATGTACATTCAAGGGCAGAATTGTGTCATAGTCATCGTTACACTTTAAGCATCTAGCTCGATGCCTGGTGCACAGTAAATACTTAACGAATGTCACTTCCAAGTTGTGACGACCATTTAATTGGGAAAAAACAAAGGGATGAATAAATATTCTAAAGATGATTCCAAAACTGCAGTTTTAATGTGCTGTAAACAATAGCAGGTTCAGTGGATGTAGCGCACAGCTTCCAAAGGTGACTGGTCTGAAGGAGATGACACGTAATAGGGTGGAAAGGCCAGTGGTTTAGTTTTAAATCCACCGTGGAAAAGACTGGACAGCAATTGTATTACAGAAACACTTAGATTTTTTCTAAAACAGACACACATATACAAGTGCATTTTTAATTTAAAAATTTAATAAATTTCTAAACAAACCCATGCGTATGCACATGTACATACACATGTACAGAGTTTTTTAAAAGGAGAGAGAAGGAGAGCAAAACATTAACAGTGACTGTCTTTTAAAGGAACAAATTGTGAGCAGTTGGAACCACACTGTACATCAAGGTACAGCAACCTTTATCTACACAGGGTCAGAGAGAGTAAGTCCTTGTCACAACTAGTTAACTCTAGGAAAGCAGCCAGAGACAAGACATAAACGATTGGGCGTGCCTGTGATCCAACAAAACCTTATCTGCAAAAAAGGCAATGGTCTGGTTTTGGTCTGCAGGTTGTAGTTTGTCAACCCCTGCTTTATATATAACCCAGAGGAAGAGTTCAGACAGAAAAAGAAAACAAATAAAATTGAAAGCACATTGTTGCTTATAGCATGTATATCCAAGCTTATCAAATCTTAAATAACCTAACCTAACATAATGTCTCATTCAAAGCCATATTCCAGAAACAGCTAAGTGTGAATGGTGTTTTAGGGGATCTAGCTTGCCATCTTGTGGTCACATAAAAGAACAGCTCTCGTGATCTGAATTCTCCATTATTAAGAGTACACAACTCACTGGAGCCACTTTTTAAAAATCTGATTGGCCTGTGGGTACCACAACAACAGAATGAGCCAAGGAAGTCAACAATAACCAAGAATGATCAATTCTCTGAAGCTTCGATTTGTCAAATTCTTCCAGGGAGCCACTGAACAAAACAAAGAACTATCACAGGGCTTCCGCTTCGTCAACCATGCAAGCTTCAGAAAATAATTTGAGAGACAACAATGGTAGGGCAAGAATACCCAACTACCTAGCACTCAGATAACTCAGGTTTTGAACCAGAAGGCTCTTTTTTTTTTTTTAAACCCAAGCTTTGAAAAGAGAAAATAATTACAAAACTGTTACTAAATCAGCCTGAACCATAGAAGCCAGTCATGGAGAAATAGGTGATAGCAATCTATGCTGTTCATATATGTTCGTTCATTCACATGCTCTCACTGAACAAGAATGGGTCACTTGTGGACCGAACCATGTGCAAAGAGCCAGGGAGACAAAGACAGGGAACGTGAATACAGTCCCAGGAAACAAACTTAGGAGAAAGAAAGATACATGGCAAGTTAGAATTGTTTAATATGATTAGGCCCACATGGAAGTCACATTTGCAGCATCATGGGGGCCCAGAGGAAGGAGCTAACTCTGTGGGGTCCCAGGGAGACTTCAAAGGGCAGGTAGCATCCCAGCTGCTTCTATTAGAATGAGCCCAGATTGCCAGAGGGAGGGGGAAGGGAGGAAGAGCGCAGTGGAGTAGGGCAGGGGGCTCCCCTGTGGGGCTCCGGTTCAGACTTCGGGTTGGAAGAGCCCAAGAGACAAACAGAGCAAACGAGAGCTGTGCATGCATCTCCACTCGGGCACGCCAACTCACGTCCTTCCCCCACGCAGTAGAGACAGCGGGGCTGGTGGTTTGGGGATGGTGACAGGGAAGGCAGGGGAGGACTCAGAGTCTCAGCATCTTATATGATTCCCACACTTCTGTGTCTCCAAATCTATCCAGGGCCAACAGACAGTGGCCTCTAACCACTCGCCTTTCTCCAAAATGAACAGCAGCAGAAGCATTATCAGGCTTTCCATGGGTGACAAGTAGATTTGTTATTCCATGAGAAAAAACATTTCCTGCCCCTTTGAATTTCAACAGGAAGCACACGGTAGTAATCGGCCCCTCTCAATCACACATTTTAACACCACCTGCCAGACCAAAGAAGTCCACCCTGAAACATGCAAGCTGCGTGACAAACTCCCCGGGTCGTGGCTGCACCGAGCTCAGCCTCGCCCCCGGCAGCCTGCACAGACATACCTGGGTTGCTGGTGAGGAAGGCGAGGGGGCTCTCGCCCAGGTCTGCAGGGCCGTCCACTCGGTGGGGCGGGCTCCCCAGCAGCTCCGCTCCCCCCTCCAGCTCAGGGTAGGTCCTCACCAGGAGGCCCAGGGCGGGCTGCGAGAGGAAATCTTTGAGCATAGATGAGTTGAGGCTGCCTGCAGCGCGATTATTGATCTCAAGAATCTCATCTCCTGCTTTCAGACCTGCCAACGCAAGATGGAAAATTTTTAATTTTACATGCACAATCAGAACACAACAGCTTAGCAGCTCTGCTGTAAAAGGGCACACCGAGCCCTCCTGCCGTGGGACTCACAGCCGCAGGTGCTGCTGCAGCAAAGAGGCTGCAGTGCTCAAATGTGATCGCTGGAGGTTCACAGGAGCCTCAGGTGCAGAAGGTTCGGAAGGTTCTAGACTTGGAGGTTACGGTGTGCTTAGCCTGTCCCCAACACATCAATCAAACAAATTTATTCCTGCTTTAAGCTATGTGTTCCAAGCATCTGCCGGCTTCTCTTCACACATGCTAATTCTGGCTACCTTCCTATAATTTTGATGGGAAGAAATGGAAGTGCCTCTGATTACTGCGATCAGCATGTTTCGTGGGTGCTCGCGCCACAGTGAACACTTGTGGCACAGCCAGTTAATGTCTATTGATCATTTCTATGGAATCAAAATGCAATGCGTTTCCTCTGGCTGCGACTACAGTCGTGAGGTTGTCTTACTCCAAATACATTTAGAGATGACAGTTTACAGAGCCCAGTGTGATCATTTTTGCCCTCTTTTCCCCCTTTTACCTACACCAGCATCTTGGGGTGAGTATCTTTTGGTCCCCAAAGGGTCTGCTACTTTTGCAAAGCATGCTGGGAAGTTGCCAGAGTGTGAGACGCAAAGGAACAAGCCCAGCGTAGGGGAACAGGAAGCTGAGATGCTGGCGCATTTCAAACCGGTATTCAAAGGACGCTGCACAGCTCGAGAAAGGGAGAGGTTGAGGAAGAACATGAAAGGCAATAGAGTATTCTTTCAGCTAGGAAGGAAAAGGGAATCCAACTTCTTATTTTGCACACTTATATAGAAGAACAAACTGGAAAGAGGAAGCAAGTAAATGGCAAAGACAAACAAGGAATTAAAGAAACGAGAAGTGACCCAGCCCCTCATGCATCCACACATTCCACCCGAATTCTGCAGAAAAAAGTGATTCTACAGAGAAGTTCTCACTTCCCAACCTCACTGAGTCACACACCCTGGCTGTCCTGACTCGGGTTTCCAAAATATTTTGAAATCAATTTTCTATCATGAAATGCTCCAAGAAACATTATGGATGGGAAAGGAATGAAATGGAAATGAGAATGTTTTCCTCCATATCAGAGGCACAATTCTGGGAGGTAAAAGATTTTTGGCATCGCAATATTTGAATTGTAAAAACAAAATTTCTACATGTGAAAAACAGGATTTTTTTGTTTGTTCTTTTTCTGTTTAGTGTTCTTGGAGACTGTCCTTTTATTGGTAAGATACTAGGGAGGTAATATAAGGAGAAATGGACTTAAAAACCAAAACATCTATGAGGTTTTTTCTTTTTTCTTAAAAAAAGAAGTTACAGGTTTATACGACTGGCAGAGTAGGAGTGTAATAGGTTGACTGGTGGTCCCCCAAAACATATGTCTACATTCTAGAAGCTGTGAACACAGACATATTTGGAAAAAGGACCTTTCTAGTTATAATGAAGTTAAGGATCTTGAGAAAAGATCACCATGGATTATCTGAGGGCCCACAGACAAATGTCCTTGCAAGAGACACACAGAACAGAGACAATGAAAGGAGAAGGCCGTGTGGAGGTGGAGGCAGAGACTGGAGTGACGCGGCCCCAAGTCAAGGAACTTCTGGAACCACCAGAAACTGGAAAAGGCAAGAAAGGATGCTACTCGGCCTTGGAGGGGGGCATGGCCTACGGACACCTTGATTCGAGATTTCTGGCTTCCCCCAGGACTGTGACAAAATACATTTCTGTTGCTTGAAGCCGCCTGGTGTGTGCTACTTTGTCACGGCAGCCCTAGCAAACTACTACAGGAGGCCACCTGCCGGAGTTTTCTCAGGACGAATAAGGATGCCCAACAGTTGTGAGCAACATCGTGACTCGTCAGGGTCTCTCTGTAGCAGCTTCCTCTATGACTGTGGGCATGGTACTGAAGCTCCCCCAGCCTCAGTTTCCTCATACATAAAAGGGATAAATGGGTTAAAGGAGATGAAATAAAATAATCCATGTAAAACTCTTAGCACAGCCCTTGGAACACTGAAGATATTCAATAGACGTCAACTCTTGTTATTAATATTTGGTACAAGAAAGAGGAAAACTTTTCTTTCTAACCAAAAAATCATAGCCTGCTCAGAAACAATCCCCAGCTGACCACAGACAAGTTGTGTGACGTATCCAAGTAATCCAGAGTAATGTGACACACACCTTTCTTGACTGGGCTCTGTACCGTGTAACTGTCAGGAAAAACTAAAATGACAACAAATAGCTCTGAGACGACTCCAAGAGTAAAACGATGGGCCAAAATAAACATGCCCAAGTTGCACAGCAGTAAGTGTAAAATGACACACTTAGGTTCAAAAAGTCAACTCTACGAGTATAACCAACATGAGGTCCAACTTCGAGCAGTTTATGTGTGGAGGGGAGTCGGTAAGACAGTGACTCTGGGGCTTAACCATCAGCTTGTTACAAGCCAAAAGCCCAATGTGGCTCACAAAAATCGAAAAACAAACTTAGGCTGAATTAATGCAAACGGGATATTCAGATTCAAGGAAGCCTCTCCCTGGTTGCACCATGTTCTGGTCATTTTAACACGGACAGTAGCACCTCGTGTCCAAAGAGCAACGAATGAATGGCTGAAAAACTTGGAAGTAGTGAATCTGGAAAAGAAAAAGACTTAGCTGTTATAATACGATGGATATCAAAAGCCGGCTAAGGCTGGGTGCGGTGCCTCACGCCTGTAATCCTAGCACTCTGGGAGGCCGAGGCGGGCGGATTGCTCGAGGTCAGGAGTTCGAAACCAGCCTGAGCAAAAGCGAGACCCCTGTTTCTACTATAAATAGAAAGAAATTAATTGGCCAACTAATATATATAGAGAAAAAATTAGCCGGGCATGGTGGTGCATGCCTGTAGTCCCAGCTACTCGGGAGGCTGAGGCAGCAGGATTGCTTGAGCCCAGGAGTTTGAGGTTGCTGTGAGCTAGGCTGACGCCAGGGCACTCACTCTAGCCTGGGCAACAAAGCGAGACTGTCTCAAAAAAAAAAAAAAAAAAAAAAAAGTGGCTAGAAAGAAGAATCAGGCAAAACCTAGAATAGTAGACAGAAGCTGTAGGAAGAGGAGATTTTATAATCAGATATCCACAAAGAGACCGTATGATCCGTGCACAGCAAGCTTTCCATTGTGGGGTGGGGAGGGGTCTTCATTTAAAGGCTAAATTTAACATAAAATACTCCAAATATCTTCGTTTGTGGACAAGGAGGACAAAACGGGCATTGCTCTCGCCTCTGTGGAGAACTGTGCTCCATGGGCAATGGGGCTGGTGCAGACGACCATTCGCTTTCATCTAACACCGCGGTTCTCGGATGCAAAGAACTAAAACAGGATGTGACTGAAACCAGGGCGGCAAATTCCCCACCCCCGTGCCACGCCAACTGGCACACTCATCGTGCTGCAAGAGATAAAAATCAGTCTCTGGGTTTAAAGGGGAATAAACCCTGTCATCTCTGCTCTTAGCTGAGATACAGCTCAGTGACTGTGTCAGACTCTGGCCCCAGGATGCCTATGGCCTAGAAAATGTGGAAGGAAAATCTTTCCCCATGACACTTGGCAGCCAATAAATGATTTTGACTTTATTTCCCATTTGTCACACCTTTGCCATTTCTATACACAGCCAAGTCTGCAGGGTTTGCCTCTCCAATGTTTCTAGCACAGGGCAAAATAACCCACATGGGTAGCTGGCCAGCCATGAACCACCCAGAACTAAGCTGCACCACAGCAGGAAAGGAAGTGTTGAAGATGAGCAGTCAGTCATTTCCCAACGGATCTATTCAACGGTCTTTAGCAAAACTGACACAATTAACTACATCTAGGCACAACTGGCCCAAATGTGTCGGTCTTTGACATTCAACAGGTATGATTTTGCCACTGCCTGGATGAAACTACACATTCCACAGCAAGAAGAAAGAAACAAAGGTGGATTTCAAGCTCTACCTACCTGTACTCCCATTTGTTCATGGTGAGTACAGTGGGTTAAATAGTGTCCCCCCAAATTCATGTCTACCCAGAATGTCAGGAAGTGACCTTCTTTGGAAATAGGAGCAGATATATATTGCAGATATAATTATATATATATATAATAATTGTATTATCATAATTATATAATATTGCAGATAATAATTAAGTTGAAATGAACTCATAATGGTTTAGAGTGAATCCTAAATCCAGTGACTAGTGTTCTTATAAGGAAGCCATGTCAAGACAGGGAAACATATAGGGAAGGAGGCCGTGTGACTTTAGGCAGAGACTGGACTGATGTAGCCACAAACTAAAGAACGCCAAGGATTGACAGCAGCCACCAGAAGCCAGGAAGAGGTACGAGACAATTCTTCCCTCAGAGGTTCTAGAGGAATGAATCCTGCCAATGCCTTAAGTTCAGATTTCCAGCCTCCTGAACTATGAGAGGATAAAGTTATTTCATTTTAAGCCACCTGGTTTGTGATCATTTATTATGGTAGCCCTGAAAAACTAACACAGCAAACAAAGAATCTAGGTTGAAAAGATTCTCCTAGAAAGAGGACGGAGAGTTAGGGTTCCACATGTAGCCCAAACTGCATTCTGACATTATGAGCCCTTTTAGGGCCGAAAGGAAAAAGGTAGGGTGTGGTACAGGGAGGGGCAAGAAGGCTGGATCTTGGGTCCCTGCATTCTCAACTTCTGCAAATAGTCCTCCACGAATGGAAGCAATAGAACATCTGGTTTGAAGGAGCTCTGCAGGCTCAAGTGAAGGCCAATGTCAACTTGGACCAGTGTAGACACAAGCACGGAGGGGTCTTCTCCCATGCTCTGCTCCAGAAAGACCCCCCAGGAACTTCACGCCCTAGGAGATGGAGAAGGACGACCACTTATGATTAGAATGGAAATGGGCTCAGAATCAGATTCAAATTCCAAGAGTGTGACATTTCTTGCACACCTAAGTTAATGGAAGAAAATCCACATCCTGTGGAAGGGTTTTCAGAGAGACAACATTCAAATACTCTTTGCACATGAATCCTCTGGGCATATCTTTCTCATCCACCAGCTAGAGAAACCCAAAAGTGAATTTAAAATAGGCAGATAGGACACTCCTTGACTTACCTTTCTTGGAAGCTAAACCGGTTTCCTTAACACTGTTCACGTAGAGCCTTCGAACACCATCTTCTTCCACAGAAGAAAGTGAAAACCCTGTGAAACACAGAGACAGAATGTCAGGGCTTGCTCCTTCTGAGTGTTTAGCAAACAACAGGAAGTGCCTGCTGCAAACTAGGTATGTTTGGTGGTTTGGGTTAGAGTTTAGAGGGATTGTCTTTTCCCTGTTCCTACCCATTTACAAAGCAAAAAAATGTACTTCTAGATCATTCTAAAAGAGGTTGCTACTTGTAAAAATAAAGATTACTAGGTACATCTATCTTCATACTACCTACCTGTCAACTCAAACAGAAGGAAATTATCCTGTTTTACCTCGCTTCCCAGTAAATGCCACTGTTTTGTCTTTTCCATACCCTCCTCCAAAGCAAAAAACAGAAAAATCAGCTTCCCTCATCAGAGCCCCCTAGACCTTTTCACCAAATCTACATCCTAGGATATGTTACAACTATACTGTTTTATGGTGCGTATTCATCCATATGTGTTGCTATATAGACACTGCTTTAATTTAATAAAATTCTGCAAACAGGGATAAAAAGCTACTCGCTTTACAATTCCCATATCACATTGAAACTGTAATTGATTTCACACTCTACTAGTATCTGATCATAAGATTATCTTGGCCGGGCGCAGTGGCTCAAGCCTGTAATCCTAGCTCTCTGGGAGGCCGAGGTGGGCGGATCATTTGAGCTCAGGAGTTCGAGACCAGCCTGAGCAAGAGCGAGACCCCATCTCTACTATAAATAGAAAGAAATTAATTGGCCAACTAAAATATATATAGAAAAAATTAGCCGGGCATGGTGGTGCATGCCTGTAGTCCCAGCTACTTGGGAGGCTGAGGCAGCAGGATTGCTTGAGCCCAGGAGTTTGAGGTTGCTGTGAGCTAGGCTGACGCCAGGGCACTCACTCTAGCCTGGGCAATAAAGTGAAACTCTGTCTCAAAAAAATAAAAAAAATAAAAAGATTATCTTATATTTGTCTGGGCTTCCAGTGCTCAAAGCCCATTAGTTAATTAACCTTGGGCTGTGCTACATCCTTCAGAAAGGAGGCACAGCAAGGCCCATATTCTAAGTGGTTTTGGGATTCTGGGTGCTCCCAATCCTAGGGTTACAAGCCCTGGTCACCTCTGTTTCTAGACAGTCTCCTGGGAGAAAAATTACCACACAATTTAGATACCTGTCTTAATGCTGTGTGAGGGTAAAGGAGATAGTGGTTTTAAAAATCAGGCCAACAAAAACCAGAATAATTAATTACAAGACTGGGATCCAGGGAGCCATGGAGACTTTTTAGGCCATGGCATAATGAACACGTGGCTTTGTGTTTAGTTCATAGGACCAGGAAATGGATAACCGCACGTAGGCAGAACTGCCAACTGCCACCGCCCTCTCTGGTGCTATACGTCCCCCAGGTGGGGAATTAGCACAAAGCCACTCTGAGGACTTTCCAAAGTCTTCATTTCATTCTCTTATTTTAAATTCCATTCTAACAGCAACTTTTAACTTTCACATTACGTTTCAAGAAGTCCCACTGAAATCAAAACATTTTTACAGATGAACCATTTTAGTGACATTAGCCTTAGCGTAGGTGTATTTATCTGCATTTCAGTAGAGAAGGTTTTTTTTCCTCACCTGTTAGAACAGATAGAGACTCAAGGGCTATGTCGTGGGAAAGAATGGATAGGATTCATCAAAATAGAGGCATTTGCTTTCTGAAATGCCATCATTCTTTCAAACTGAGACTAACTTTTTTTTCTATTAAAAAAAAATTAACATCCTAATGGGATGCCAGGGGACAGCTTGCTTAACTGCAAGGACAACTACAGGAGTAGCAATGTCGAGTGCCTGCAAGTCACCTTAAGACAGAGTCGACAGAGATGGCTTGGGTACTCATTTGCTCCATCCCTC
The DNA here is from genome assembly GCA_008750895.1 of Mirza zaza. Taxonomy (NCBI): domain Eukaryota; kingdom Metazoa; phylum Chordata; class Mammalia; order Primates; family Cheirogaleidae; genus Mirza; species Mirza zaza. The sequence continues at coordinate 46,108 of VSMD01089267.1, forward strand.
TTTTCTTGGTCTTCTTTTTTTTTTTCTTAAATAATCTCAAGGTTAAAAATAGGAGTGGGGGTGGGGGAGCCATCCCGTCTAAGGACTGTGAAATTTGCACAGGGCAACTGGGCACAAAGTATGGTCTGAGAAGCAGGTGAAACTTCTCTCCTTAATGGGGAAATCTCTCTGATAAGAAAGAAGACAGAACGAAGGATAATGTGCTTAATTCCTTTTTGGAAGATCACTCCAGTGGAAGCCGAAAATTTCCAAATATAAATAGCACTTTAGCTGTGTTATGGAATTCGTATCAGAATTCCATAACCCTGATGGCCTTACCCATATCCTACATTGACAAATATAATTAAAATACTAAACATCTTACAACTGGATTATTTTGAGGTGGAGCAAAGTCAGGTATTTTTTGTTTGTTTTAAATAGGATGGGAACATTTTAATTCTCAGCAAACAACTCTAAAACAGTCCAAAATGATTGCCAACAGTGGAAAGAGGGAGATTATTTAACATAAATCAGTGTATTCACCGACCAGAAGGCTGTTCGTTAATTAGACAGGAAAGCATCATGAGTGGCAACTGCAATAATGACCTTGAGAATGAACAAACTTAAGGAAGACACTGAGAAGACTAAAGTCTTAGATGAACAACCAGAAGATCCCTCCTACTGGAACTCATGGCCAAAGAAAAATATAACATGATAAACAACAGAAAACTACTCAAAACTAGAGTCCAGGATACGAGGAAAACTCAGGTAACAGGATGAGTGCAGACACCTACAACATAAGGAAACATGGCTCAATATAATCGTGTAAGAAGAAAAAAAGGAATGCTAAGTTGCTGCAATGATGCATTCTTCCATGTCAAGGTAGCCAAGGGCATCATGCTTAGTCTACATATCAGGTAACTGCATTTGATCCATTAAATAATTTCAACAGTAAGCTCTGGGAATGACCTGAGTGTTGAGGTGGAGGGAGGAGCAGGGGAGAGAAATTATGTAAATGTTAACTCTTTAAATGTGTTCAGCCAGTTGGATTACTGAATCATCTTTTCCTCCCTAAAGTGTTCTAAAATGCAAAGCAGAATTTGGTTTGTGTTGTTAGATGTTTTTGTGTTGGTGTCCTGTGCTAGTAGCTTTTACATATACTGAACCCAGTATATACTGGAAGCCACACTTCATTAGGTGTTAATGTTAGATACAGACACGCTCAATTTAGACCCCGAGGTAGCCTTTTGAGTCCAGGGGCAACCAGGTCTCTTAGCCCGGGGGGCTCTTTAACCTCCTCCATCAGTGTACTGTTGGAATACTTTACGCCAACACACACCTGAGTACCGGGAAGCAATGGTTTAGCTGTGATTATCAGACGTACATAGCAAGGCTTTCTAAAAAGTCCAGGAAACGGTGATGTAAGGACAGAAATAAGAGACTAAACATTGAGAACCTCTTACAGCAATCTCACATTGCCACAGCCTCCAAGCATGGGATTTGTATTTTATACAAAAGCAGTGGTGGTCATGAAAGACTGGAAATGAAAACAAAACAAAAACCCTGCTTCTCTATGTCAGCCAGTTTGAGAAGCACTGTTTACAATACTCTTTAGATTGATGACTGGTGCTCTATAACACCCTCAGTGGGGAAAGGTAAACAGGTTCTGTGAGCAATTTGGTGACTTTAACAAAAAGTATAGAAACTATACAAAGTAGAGTGGGGTTTTATGCCCAGTTTCCATTTCTGAGCCCCCAAATCACTCCATCTTAGAATTGGAGTCAAAGAGCTTTGAAATTCAGCCTTCTCTTGATCCTCGCTAGTTTACCCTTAACCAACAAAAATTAAGGAAACTAAAGAGAAAAAGAATAATCAACATGGAGCAGCTGATTTGGGAGGCCTCCAAAACGTATTTATACCCCTGCTACCAAGTACAGCTTCAGTTACTGAGGTTACACTTTTGCTGCAGAATATGCCTCTCATAAGCATTTATTCTTTGCCATCGAAAACATCCTCCTAGCTTTATGATGTCTTTGGTTTAAAGGTCAAGGAGTAAACAGTGTGAAGGTGCAATGCAAGTAGCCAGGGCTTTGAAATTAGCTTCTCTTCATTAGACCAAAATACTCTAATGGGTGTTCTGAGATAAAGACTGGTTGCCTATGGGAGAAGGTGCAGAAGGAATATAATATCCCAATGCTCACTAAAGGGTTTAAAGATTTTCAAATCCTGAAAGGCTTAATAACTTGATTCAGAGAGAAATCTTGAGATTTCTCTTTGCTTCTTGAGAAAAAAAAAATTCAGAGAGAAATATGTAGTGGTCTTGATGTTTTTCCACCAGCAACTTCAGTCTCCTTCCGACAAATATAGTAGGACCATACTTCTCTGCTCTGTTGTAGGTAGGTGTGACTGAGTGACTTGCTTTGGCCAGTGAATTGGGAGTGAGCCCACACTGGCTTCACGTCCTCCTCTCCTTCCCCTCTGCTAAGCGACAGGCAACATCCCAGGTGGCAGCTGCTCCAGGCCTGGGTATGGAGCGAGGACAACATATAAAGTCCCAGCCAACCTCCATAGGATGCGTGGTGAGTGTGAGAAATACATTTCACTGAGCTTCGGTGACTGTTTTGTTACCTCAGCTAACCTCACCACTCCTGACTGATATAGCACAGTATGGGATTTCCCCACTTATTTTACCCAAGCACCAACTCTGTTACTATTCAAGCCATGCAGTGTAATGCTAAGTAAAGAAGACTAGTCTTAAACATATGGAAAGGATTATATATTTAACTACACCAGAATGTAGACAACCTTGCAGAAAAAGAGTTAACACAGCAGACCTGACTGCTATTCTTTAAAAAGCCTGCTTACGAGTTTGGCCCTTGGCTGGGCTCCCAACGCCATAACGTGGCTGACTGTGCTGAAACTGCTTGTACAAACAATGGGATGTACGGTGAATACCTACTTTCCTCCTGAGGGTCTGGAATTTTGGTATGTGCTAGGCCGATGGTGCCTATGGGACCAGCCTCCAAAAATAGCACTGGGCACTGAGTCTCTAACAAACTTCCCTAGGAAGCAGCACTTCCCACGTGTTGTCACAACTTGGTGCCCGGAGAGGTAATCCCATTCTCCGAGACTCCACTGAGACAGGACTCCTGGAAGCTCGTGCCTGGTTTCCCCTAGCCTTTGGCCATGCATGCACCTTTTCCCTTTGCTGACTTTGCTTCGTATCACTGCACTATAAAAAGTCGTATTTCATGAGTACCACTGCATGCTGAGCTCTGTCAGTCCTCCTAGTCCATTGGCAAACCTAGGGGTGGTCTTGGGGATGCCCAACACGACACCAAAGTAAGTTCCTTTAACATTATTATTTGTGGGGAAGGGAGGATAATGCATATGTTTTTAGGAGAGGGATGTGAAAAGATAATTCTTACATTACTAAGATATATCGTAATATATGTTAAACAAAAATTACAGGAGGCCATAATTTTGGGCTAAACTACTGCACTAGGCCCCAATAAACCAGACCAAACCATAATGGAGTCACTCGTGCTAAATGCCATCAATCTGAAACTTTAAGGAAGCAGATTCCCAAACAGATCAGTTTTTCCTGAAAAACAAGAGGTTCTAGTCTACCTGAGTTAGCATGACAAGGAAGTCACCCTCTGCTTTAACCCTGACAAAGAAGTAACCTGACGGGAACCAATCAGGTTTTTTTTTCTATTTTTCTTTTTCCTTCTTCCCACCTTACAAAGCTCACTGGTCTGGCACCGCCCAGGGAAAGCGCTTATTTTATTTTGTAGAACCAAGGCTGCCCCATTCATGAATTGCAAATAAAAGCCAATCAGATCTATAAATTTGTTGTGACTTTGTCTTTTGACAGACAAAATAATCTACTCCCACCATATCCAATTCCTTTTCACGACAGAAGAGCCCCAATGATTAAAATTATGGAATTTATGGCAGAAGTCTCCATTGTACCCAGGGTAAATCTCTTTATTTTCTTTTACTGGTTTGACTGCTCCGCATAGCACAGAAGACAGGTAGGCTGTATCTGTTTTAACATGACCCAAAGGCATTTGAATGAATTGTAAAGTGCACCTTTACGTAGGAAATGTCTTCACTTAAAACACAAACACCAAAGATGGAAGAAAAATAAACATACCGTAAGTGTCAGCGGCAGTATCTGACTTCTCAATGTGGATGCTCTTGGTGACTTTTGGACAGATTTCAATTTCTTTGTACAACTGAAAATTACAAAGAGAAGTCTAATTAGAATCTCATTATAAGTAACTTCTTAAGAATGGTCATCATTTCATAAACCTATTTTTTCAACATCGATACTTGACTGCAAATTTGTATCACTTTTTTTTTTTTTTTTTTGAGACAGAGTCTTGCTCTGTTGCCCTGAGTAGAGTGCAGTGGCATCATGGTAGCTCACTGGAGCCTCAAACTCCTGGGCTCAAGTGATCCTCCCACTTTGGCCTCCCAGAGTGCTAGGATTACAGGCATGAGCCACCATGCCCAGCCTACATCACAGTCTTTATTGAACTGAAACCATCAAGAGTCAAAGTAAAAACTTATAACTCACATTCTCAAACTTAGCTACAGTCTGGCTTTTAAATAATTCCTTGACATCACTTTGTATATCTGTTTTCACCCTATATCTATCATAGAACAAACAATAGTGCTTAAGTAATGGAAATCGCCAGTACTAGGGGAAAAAAATCATTTACTAAAATCAAGAAGAGGTTATAAAGATCTTGGTATGGGAATCATGGAAACAGGAGAAATCTCTGTGTTTCTATTCTTTTCTGTTCACATACATTTTTTGTCCAAAAAGTTCACAATAGCATAAACAGGCAGAGACAAATGATAGCACTGAAACAGACCGCAAATCGTATAAATGGAGGAGATTCTCTTCTAGCCACTGAACTGTACCGAAATCAGCTAGAAAACTTAAGTACACAAATTCATCAACCCTCTAAAAACTCAACAAAGCCTGGAAAAAGAGCTTTTATAAATCCAAGATAAGAATAGTGTTCACACATCAGAAACGTTGTCACTTTAATTTAATTGATATTTCATTTTCATGTGTCAGGTCCTACCATCAAGAAAGTAATGAAGTTCCAACCACCTGTCACGCCTCTCATACTAATTCTGTGAGATAATTATGACCTCCATTTTACAAATAAAGGGAACAGTCTGGAGAGAAAGAACTTTCCTAGTTCAAAAAGCCAGTATGCGCAGAGCTGGGATTTGAACCCAGGTCTTAGCTGGCTCCAGAGCTAAAGCTCTATTCCACTACACTACAATGCCTCCCAGATCAGCTCTTGTTGGATCTCAGAGGTATTAAAGTAAAGGGAACCTACCTACCTCTGTAGATAAGTCAAAGGTTTAAATCCAAAATACATGATAAAAATCCCAAAACAAATAAATGCGTCCAAAGGCTCGTATGGAACTTAGAAATTATTAATTCCAGCTTGAAATGAAAATCAATTCTGAGTGAAGGTCAATAACAGAAAATGTGTCCCTTAGCACCGCTAACCACACAGCCATTCGTCCAGAAATAATTTCATTCAGGCAAGTAGAAGAGAACAGCTAGTCTCTTTCTCTTTACTTGCTTTGGGCATTTGAGAGGTGAGCATAATACTTAGGACTTAGGAGCCTAAAAACCAGTTTGGTCACTAGAACAATAAGAGCTGTGGGGGCCAGGACAATCCCTAGGACAGTCTGGATCTTCTTGAACATCCTGATTTAATGCAACTTCCACCAAATGCAATAGGTTACAAGGTCATAGTTGTTGAATGTGGTTTTATTTTATGCTTCAGAAATTTTTCATACAAAATCATTCTCAAATCAGTGCTTTTTAGTGCAGATAATAGTCACCAAAACTATAAGTACCACATTCAATAAAGTCTGCAAATATAGATCATAACAGCACAGAACACTCAATGAAATATTATCAACTATGTTCACTTCACCATAATTTGAGCCTTAGCTTTATTTTTTTTAAACTTCCTTGAGAGCCATACCCTGCCTCCAGGTGGCAGTATTTAACTGCTTGTTCTAACTGTTTCCACACAGAGCCAGTGGGAATGAAGCTTGTGAATAATCTTTCCTATTCTTTCATAATACTACCTCCTGCTTTTCTCTGGAACTACCGCGAAAGACTTTGTGCCTTTTTGCTGGTCTCAGACAATAACTCAGTATCACATAGGCACCTTTTGGCCACAGTGTCGTTGGGCTGTTTAGACTAAAGCCAGCTTTAGTGAACAACACCAATAAAATACATAAAATTGCAAGAAGGGTCTATACTTCAAAATATGTTTTCAATGCAACCACAGTATCTGGATCTGTGAAATTTTGAAAGTCTGTATTTTGATACGCAAATATCTTTAACAATGAAGGATCGCACATAGTCCCCATATTTTGTTAAATCAAGGATGTTGCGTGTTTTCTCCTTTTTCAAAAACCAACTGAGAAGATCATCCGATTTTAAGAAACAATTTGCTTACCCAGGCACTTGAGTTCTCACAAAATCATGATCATTTCTTTCTATCTTTCCTTTGGGTGACCTGGTCCAAGCCACCCTCACCTCTTGCCCGGACTGTAGCTCCCTGGTGTCCTACGGGCCCTGCATGCTCATCCATCAACTTACGCCCTATGGGCCACTCCCCACTCATGGCCAGAGTGAGCCTATTGTAACAGCACTCAACTAGGCCCTTCCTTGTTGGAATTTCCCACTGCACCCAGATCCAACATGACCTGTCCTGCTTCCTTCCTCCCCACCTCCCCTCCATTCCCCGCCTTCACCCCTCCCCACCAATCCTCTTTACACACCAGCTAAGCCACCTCCACCTGGGCCACCCTCTTCCTGCCTAGCCTTAAGCCAGCTTCGCACCCTCAGCCTAGAACACTTTTCTACACTTTTCTCCAAAATACCTCTATGACCCTCTCCCTCCTTTCTCTCGCATCCCTGTTCGAAGGCCACATCTCAAAGACCAACACGACCACCTTCTAGATGCCCCATCTCTCTCTATCCACGTGCCCTAATTTCTTGTTTCTCCAGGCTTTGAAAACCCCCTGGCATATGACACATTTACATGGGTTTATACCTGTCTATGCAAACTTGAATACAGGTTCCACCAGGAGCAGAGTTCCTTTGGTGTGTCCCCAGCACCGCAAACGGCTAGTGCTGAGCACACAAATGCTAAATAAATATTTGCTGATGAATGAATAAACAAATTGATCAGTGTTTCTGCAAAGTCTTTATTTCCACCTGTCACTTTAAGAAAAAAAAACCACATTTACTGTGGATCTTTACAAAGTGCCTCCATGGACTGCAACCATGTTCCTGATCATTCTGTGGACTGGACCCAACAAACAGCTAATTATGAAAAAGCAGCCAAACAGGGATCACTTCTACTAAGACACAAGCAGCAAAGAAATAAACTGATGAATATTCCTGGTTATTCACAAGCAAGAGAATCTCCTGACCCTGCAAATAAACACACTAGACCCTCCAATAAGATCTTCAAAATTTAGTACACACACTTGCTAATAACTATTGACTTTACCACTGAAGACTGTTTGACAAATCAGTGGCAGAGAATAAAATATTTTGGGACAGTCATATATGAGTGAGTCATTTATGAGGAAATGACTTTCGACTCCTGCAAGCTTCCCTTATCCCTCAAAATCAAAATGAAGGTGCGCTCAGGTGACCAATTAACTGTGCATGGTCTGATGGTTGCTCAGGAGGGGACCATAAATTGGATACCTGCAAACTCTCAAAAAGCATCCAGGAACGCCGTGTGTTCAGAAACCCCCTCACTCAGAATGACATTATACGTAGCTTAATGGACAAAAGCAGGGGTTCCAAACCAGGGATCCAAGGATAGAATTTAAGTAGTCTATGAACTTGGATGGTGAAAAAAATTGACATCTTTCTATTTATAAATCTTCTCCTGAATCTTAGCATTTTCTTCAATCATAAATGAATACAAGCAACAAACACAGCAGTATTAGCAATGTCTGTGACTTCGTCATAAACAGAAATCAGAGCTATTTGCATATCACATTCTAGTTACTGCTAATATTTCAAAACATTATTTATGCTCATCACTACTTCAGAACAGTGGTAGCTACTGGACCTACCACTGCTAGGTCTTGGAATTTAATGGGCTAATCATATATGTTAGCTATAATTTAAAAATATTATTGATAATTATTTCAATATGTTTAAGGCACAGGTAAGCCTATCTATTCTACTTCATGCAACTGAAAACATAATTCTCAGAAGGAGTCTGGAAGCATTACCAGGCTGCCAAAGTATCTAATGCACAAAATGGTTAAGAACCTTGGTAAAGATAGAGGCACTCAAGCAAGAAAGACTGTAGCATTTGCTTCCTTAGAGATCTCTGGGCTGGAGACCTTCTGAAACAGGGCAAAAACAGTACCATGATCTCTTTGTACTTTAGATTATTTTTTAAAAAAATTATAGTTATTGAATATATACAGAAATTGTAGCTCCAAACAGGCTAAGCTTGGCACACCTTAGTCTCCTATGTTGCATAACACCACACAATGGCCAAGGCTTAAAAATAATAAATGAGTCAATACAATTTCAGAAGATAGGTCTGCAGTACCTACACCTCATATGTATGATCTCTATAATTTAAGATGTGAAATAGTCATTAACCCCAATATGCAAAATAAATGATCTATAGCTATTTGAGTGTTATTGGCAAAGCACTTCCCTTTTTTAAGTAAGGAAAAGGGTTTTCTTTCCTCTACTCAGCACAAAGACTGGGCTTTTCTCCATGCAAGAGAAAGACTACATCAGCCTCTGTTAATGTCTCCCCACCCCCGCCGATGAAAACCTATTGATTGACTTAATGACAGTTGCAAAAGGGCTCATCATGTTGATCTTCTTCTATTGCATAACAGGCGAGCAGTGTTACAAAAGCAAACCCTTTCTTATATTTCCTTCAAAATCACTTAAAAGGGCACAAAATCACCTTTCAGGATGACAGAAATGTTCCAAATCATGATTGTAGCAGTGGAACACGACTGTATACATTTGTCAAAAGTCATCAAATGATGTCCAAAAAAATTGTGAGAGCTTTATTAAATGTAAAGTATACCACAAATAATTTGACTATAAACACAATTTCCTCCTAATTTTTAAATCATGCTTCCCCTTTTCAGAAAGAGAATATTTGGGTTTAAATTTTCAGTTCCACTTTCTGTGGCTAAACCCTGTCTGAAATCATACTGTTATTCACATATCCATGGCAAGCAGCTCCACAGCCCCCAGAGGAATGACTAAGTACAGACGGAGCAGAATGAACTCCAAAATAGAGGCGCCTTGCTCACAAAATGTTTCTTTACTGGAACTAAAAAATGCACCACTCCTCTAACAAAAGAGGAACTTGTCACTGGTTTATTACAATAACAACGATTGGTATCCATGATGTGAGCCATTATCTCTAATCTCTGCAAAATCCTAGAAATTAAGTATTGTCCTCTCACTTTTTTTTTTTTTGGCCAATTCCACATGATTAGAAAATAATAAGACAGATATAAAAAGCTAGATCTGGTTCAGAACCCAAGTCCTATAAGTATGTTAAAACTCAAACATACACAAACATCCCCAAGAATCCATACAAATACAATTCCACAAGGCTGGAAGTATAACTAGATGGCAGGTTGTGTCACCCCACAAGATTTGACGCATCGGTTTCAATATACATATGGAAGCCACACAAAGTTGAACTTAGTGCTTTTTTCCTGACAACAGCCAGCTGATCTTTGGGTCACCGATTTAAAATAAAATACTGTGAATGCTGCAAGAAAAGCTAGTGATAATGATTTAAATTGGAAGAGTTAGCTCTGGACTTCGATTTTTCACGATAGCACGGCACTGCTCTTTGCATAAACAAAGGTGGCATTTCCACCCTGTGGAATTAGTGTGATAAGTAAGGCCAGTTCCACCAACTCCGGGGCTCCGAAGGAAGCTCATTTATTTTAGAGCTCGTTCCACTCCACCAACTACAATTAACACAAGTACACATATAATTTGAAAATAATCTCCTACGAAATGTACTTGGACAACATTCATAAACATTACCAGCTCGTAAATGTCCTCCTCAGGCTGTGGAACGTAGTGCTGCATTTTGTTTTCTATTAGAAATTTGAGACGCAGGTAATGAGCAGAATAATCCAGTTGATGTGTCTGGAACAAAAAAGAAAGAAAGAAAATGTTCAATAGTAAACAGGAGTAATTAGTTCTCTGCTGACATACTGTAATGTTTTCCCCAGAACAATAGAGATTTGTTAATGCATAGGGGTGTAAGGTTTCCCTAGTTCTTTAAAAATTTGCATTCAAAACTCAAACATCAAAATCATTTTCACTGAACACATCAATAACATTCCACAGGTGTCTCAAGATTCAATGGCAACAAGAGAGTCACATCTTCAATGCCCCTTATTTGATTTATTGAGCCCTCTAACACTGGCTTTTCAACAAAAGCCATCAGATCAAAGAGGCCCTTTAAACATACATAGCTGATTAAAGAAGAAAAGTGTCAAGAAAGGCAAGAAAGTACTGTATTTACAATGGGAGAAAAAAAGCTGTGCCCAGGCGAAGTTGTTTTCTTAACCACATGGGGACACGGGGGACAGTTGTTAACAGTTCATTTGCAAGCGAGTCAGTGTGAAGACAAGCCATTTGGATTTCAGTCTTATTTATATACTCCCCAAGTGAGAATCCCTCTGGAGGCAATGCAAACAGGCATGTCTCCAACTATGGAAACACGCTGAATGACTTGCTCAAAGAAAACAATTCTAAAATAGTCAGGGGTTGAGATTTCCAGGCTTTCTCCTTGGGTCCAGGATGGGTCAATGGATTTTTTTTCCCCCTACCTAAAAAGTCATCCTCAAATTTCATTTGAGGAATAAGCAATAGTAGCAACATGGTTTTATAAATAATTCTCAATAGATAGTCAAGAGGATACAGAAAAAAAGTAAGAAAATGCTCTTCGAAAGTCATACGGCAACATGAAAAAATATATTGCTAGAGAGAAAATGTTTAAACCAAGGAATTTTCTTAAGCATCCTTCTCTTTTCTTGAAGTGCTAACAGATAAATGCTATATCTAGAATTTGCTTCCAAAATAATCCAGAGTGGGGGATGTGAGACAGTGAGTGGATATAGATGAACCAATTTGATGATCATAGATTCTAGGCCATAGATATATGAGAATTTATCACATTGTTCTCTACTTTTATGTAAACCTGAAATTTTTCATCATGTGAAGGTCTGAGAATACAGAAATTAATACGACATAAATGCAGCCCTTGGGCGTGTGTGTGGCTGTGAGGAAGGGGTGTGCAGATGTCGGGGGTGGGCAGCTGTGTTTTAAATAAATACACAGGTGTCCTGCACTGTCGCAAAAGCACACTTGAAAGAAAGTGGAAACGAGTTTGGTCTGAAAACCCTGCAAAAATGAGAAGAAGTTTTCTTGGGAAGCCCCAACCCGTATCCTCTCCTGAGTGATGTGACTGTTTGAAGCCTACTGTGCTGGACACAGACACCATTCAGTGACCACGTTCCTGTGCACCTGGCTTTCATCCCGTCCCTGCCTGTGTTGGAGACCAGAAGCTCAAATACAGATAGACCCAGGACCGCTGATGTCAAAGATAATAAGCGTGACTGGGTAAGCCCAGGGAAACATAAAACAGGTAAGCTTTTCCGAGTGCTACCTACTGCCTGTCAGAGAGTCACTGAGACAAATAAACCACAACGAAAGACTAATATTTAGGGCGATGTGATTAGCAAGAAAAGCTTCCCTTAGATTGAAGCTGCAAATGCTTCCCACCTACCCAGGTCCTCACTGAAATCTTTAATTAGAAGCAAAAATTTTGGTTCGCCATCTGTTTCCGAGTGAGGCGGAAGGGAAAGAAATGAAATTTCATGGGGTCTTAGTAACAGGAACAAATCTACTTGGAAACCTTATTGTCCTCATTAATAAAACACTTTGTGGACACTCCTAACGAGTGTCACTTAAACAGATCGTCTTCTGGAAATCACACCCAAATAGCAGCCTCCCCTAAGAAGAATTCTAGTTCCTGAAACCACAGTGTGAGAGAGAGACAGTCTACTGGCGGGCACCAAATAGCTCAAGGTGGTCCTGGCGTGGACTGTGGAGGTCCCCGCTGTCCCTTAAATGCCACAGTGCCGAAAATATCTATACATATGTGCAGAGAATAAACAACAATTGCATAAAGCAGTGCAGAGAATAAAAGAATAATAAATATAACAATAGTAATAAGGATGATTCTTGCCACCTTCATCATATTTTCCAAGGGTCTTTAAGCTACAACAATGGGTTGATAACTTTAAAAAATAAAAATGAGCACATGCCATACACGCAAAAATTCTAACGATCTTACTTGTAACCTAAGAGCTCTTATTTTGGTCAGTAAATAGTTACCCTAAAAACAGGACATTGGATCAATATACATACCCGTTTCTGAATTATGAACCCTCATTAGTCATGACTGGTCTAACGTAAAGGAAAAATCCTAATGAATTACTCTCAACATGAATTTTATGCTCCTCAGATATCTGCAAGTCAGTATCAAAAAAAGTTGAACTAACAATGTTCACAATTCATCTCTGCGCAAAAAGAATTCCAAATATTAATGAATAGTTTAACATAGTGATTTTAAATATGCAGCCTGCTTTTGACTTGCAAACATTCAAGAGAAAATTTATTAACTCAAGAGAAATTCAGTTAGGAAAAAATTTAAACCGTGCAAATTTGTTTTACAATGTACATTTGTTTCAGTTACTTAGAGAAGAGTTGATTCATTTTGAGGCAATATAGCCACAAATTAAACTATAAAAAAAGTATTATGGCAGAACAATTTTTAGTTTAGTTGGCATAATTTTTTTAAATTCACATCTTTCGATGACTATTTCAAAGGATGAAACAGCAAAATAAAATGTAGATCTTTTCAATAGTTTGAGCCAATTAAAAAAGATAACATGTCTCAGAATTGATTGCCATAGATCTTCTAATGCATCATATTTTACTCATCTATTTCTCTTCATATTCTTCCATTTTAGTCAAAATTCTCTAGGAAACATATAAACACACAGTTGCTGCATACAGAAATACACACACACACACACACACACACACAAAGTGCCATAACAGAATTTCCAAAGATAGTTTCCCTCCCCTTCGAAGTGACCTTTTATTTTTTAAATGTCAATGGTTATTAGAATATCCAAAGCCACAGGCTGACATAGTGAAAACATGAAGTAAAACTGATGCCATGGTCACATGTGAATAGTATCAGTGAGTATGAATGAATGAATTTTTTTGCAATTATTTTTGTAATGGTAATGATCAGAACGTATCTGAAACCTATAGGCCAACATGGTTACCCGCTATATTTAGCAACAATTATTCTAGTAACATCTATAACATGAATTGTCTATGAAATGTAGATGTTGAAATATTTACTATACCAGGACTTGACTGGTGCTCAGATGGGCAGATGGCAAACTGATGTGAAATGATGTGGATCAGATAGAATAGGAAAGAGAATGAGCTGAATGCAAGAGACAGAAGAAAGAGATTGATTATTAAATATTAGAGAAAGCATCCATCAACAACATTGAGAATGACAACAATGAAACAAAAGACAGGCATTCTTACAATCATCTTTGTTTTCAATCCCTCCTCCAAAAAGGAAAAAAAAAAAAGCCACCCCACTCACCATTGTATTAGATCATTAATAACATGGGGCACTGTTTTCCCATTATCTCCTTCCCTCATAAGAATAAAATTGGCTCCACTAATTACAATAAGTGTTTTCCAAAGAGGAAGGAAGCTTTAGCAGGCACCTGGCTCCGAGGACACTGTATAATTTATCCTACATGGATGTCTTTCCAGAGGCCATCAATTTCTTAAAGTACACAAAAAACTTTTCCATTTTTAAACTCATGAGCTGTAAGCTTGTTCCACATCATGCTGTCGTTGTTTTTATTTCTATGTTTTGGGGAAAATTGGGCAGGACTACCTTTCACTGACAGAGAAAGGGATGTGTACCCTAACGGTACCATCAGAAACCTTTCAAGTGGCAGAAATAAACATTTTATGGGGAAACAGGTCACCATATTATCTAAAGATGGTCTCTAAGAGGCAGAACAGTATCATTCCTCACTCCTTTAGTTTCTTCCAAAGCAACAGCTTGAAAAGTACCTAAAATTGGGCCAGCCACTCATTGCGCCACTCACTGCGCCACTCACTGATCAATTTTCCACCAATCAATGGTTACTGGAAAACTTTGGTCTAACTCTGATTCCTGATTACATCTACAACCAGTATGCAGAGGCTGCCCCAAGGGTATGCTACTCCCCGGAAACACCCCCCAGAGTTGGGCTTGTACAAGAAGGCCTGAGAGTCCTACTTCCAACTACCTTAAGCTGCATATCTGAGAATAACTCCCACAGCTCTACGGAATATTAATAGGTCTCTAAAGAATTGTGCTACTCTATAAATAAACGAATGCAGAAATCCTCCGTAGACCCATTTTGTTAAGTAATTAAAATGAAAAACTGTGACCCATTATCCTCAAACGCTAGAACTCACGTGCACAAAGGATTCAAAGCGCGTAAGGTGATATATTTTTAACACCTAGGTAGGGGATGATTTGAGCTCTGTCCTGAAACAAGTGGCTCTTCTGTTTCTCCTCCACACAGAACTCTAATTTAAGCTGAACTGAGCCATTTCGCCCATTCATATGAAGAGCCATATTTTTTCTTTTAAAAGGCCTCAATGATTTGTTGTTGTTTTATTTAAATACAAAAATTGCTGGTTCTAGAACTACATAATTGTGGTACTTGCTGAAATAGTATTTACAAACCATTGTATTGAATGATGATGTTTTAAAAACATCTTTTAATCCATCCGACTTCCTCTACAATAAAATTATGATACAAGAGGTTTCCACTTTCACTTTAGCAGCCCCAGGGAAGACCAGTTCACTCCCCTAAGAATATATTCTAGTTCCTTCTGAGCCTTACAGACCATCCTTCCTGAAGACTGACCCAGTTCTGAGAGTTCTTGCGACCATACCCCTGGCACAGTGGGATATACCCAGGTTTGGAACAGCCAGACTTGGGCTCAGAGTCTCCATTGCAACTGACTGTGATGGGCGCTCAGGCAAGTTACTATGGCCCTCTGAGCGTCACTTTCTCCATCTGTAAAATGGGAAAGTATCAACTCTTTCTCACACTAGATATAACCACTAAATACAACTATCAATGCTATTCATTATGTAAAAGTCAAAACAAGCATGTAAGAAAAGCTCTTATCTTCCCTCTTTCTCTCTCCTCACTCAAGACTACTCACCTGGTTGCCCTTGAAGAGGAAAAAAATGAAACCAAGTTCACCTTGAAAAAGACCCAGGCATTTCTTCCATAGCTTAAGGTAAAAGTAGAGGAAATGTGCTCCATCATTTGTCATTTTTTTTTTTTTTTTTTTTTTTTTGAGACAGAGTCTCACTTTATTGCCCAGGCTAGAGTGAGTGCCGTGGCATCAGCCTAGCTCACAGAAACCTCAAACTCCTGGGCTCAAGCAATCCTGCTGCCTCAGCCTCCCAAGTAGCTGGGACTACAGGCATGTGCCACCATGTCCGGCTAATTTTTTCTATATATATCAGTTGGCCAATTAATTTCTTTCTATTTATAGTAGAGATGGGGTCTCGCTCTTGCTCAGGCTGGTCTCGAACTCCTGAGCTCAAACGATCCGCCCACCTCAGCCTCCCAGAGAGCTAGGATTACAGGCTTGAGTCACCGCGTCCGGCCCATTTGTCATTTTTTAAAAAACGCTAATTTTATGTTCACAAGAAGAGGGATTTCCCATCATGGAGGTCAAACTTATATTTACTTCAGTTTTTCTCACTCTGAAGATACCCATAGTCTAATAATTACTGATTATAAACAGCAGTTTGCACAACAGTACCCATCATATGATACCACTAAATACCTATATATAGTATATGTGTGGAAAAAAGAATGGATGGACAAACACCAAAGTGTTTACAGAAGTTATTTTTGGATTTTGTGAGGGTAGCCTTCATTTGCTACTTTCTTCTTTTCTTTTCTTTGTTTTTACTGTTGCTTTTTTTTTTTTTTAATATTAAGGGGGTACAAATGTTTTTGGTTGCATGGATCGCTTTTGTAATTCTTAAGTCATGGCTATAGGTGTGCCCATCACCCAAATAGTGTTCACTGTACCATTAGGTAGGTTCATGTCCCTCCCCTTCTCCTCTGTCCCCTCTGCTTGATTTCCACTGAGTTTTACTTCCCTCTGTGAACATGTGTGCTCATCGGTTAGTTCCAACTTAATGAAGAGTACATGTGGTATTTGGTTTTCCCATCTTGAGATACTTCACTTAGGAGAATGGTCTCTAGTTCCCTGCAAATTGTTGCAAATGGCATTAATGCATCCTTTTTATGGCTGAGTAATACTCCAGGGTATACCTATACCACATTTTATTACTCCATGCATGAACTGATGGGCACTTGGGTTGATTCCACATCTTTGCAATTGTGAATTGTGATGCAATAAACAATCACATGCAGGTGTCTTTTTAACAAAATGATTTCTTTTCCTTTGGGTAAATACTCAGAATTAAGTAATCTCCATACTGTTTTCCATAGAGGTTGTAATAATTTGCAATCCCACCAACAGTGTAAAAGCATTTCTTTCTCTCTGCATTCACCCCAGCATCTATTGTTTTTGGACTTTTTAATAAAAGTTATTCTAACAGGGGTAAGGTGATAGCTCACTGTGGTTTTAATATGCATTTCTGCTTTGTTCTTTACCTAGATTTTCTTCAAGGTTTGCATTGAGCATGTCACATGCTCATTACAAACCTATCAAATACATGCATTGAAAGAAGCTACTTAGAAGAGTTCCTCTCCTCCTAAAAGTGAAGCAGTCACTTACATCATTACACATATGTTTACATAGGAATGCAATGGTGCTCTAAAACAAAAGGGTCTGTTACAAGTACTTCCTCTCCCACAGGTCTGAGTTCCATGTGTGCCTTAGAAGACTCTGACAGCCCATTCTACTCTTCCTGGGAAAACCATCCAAAGGAGCTCCATACCTTGCAAATCAGCTCCAGAGTGTCCCGTGCAGTGTCCCCTGGCCGGACGACAGTCAGGGCTGGCTGATTATTGGGCAGACAGAACCAGGAGGGACTGAAATACTCGTGGACCCAAATGTCACAGTCAGGATTGTGCTGGTGGACACTAGGTAACACCACTTCTTTCTCCCTCTATAAGAAAAAATAAAGTTAGTGGAGCAGTCAGATTCTGATGACCTTAGATCCCTAGATGGCACTCCTACAAAAGTGGCCCAGGGCAGAAGCAGAGGCAGTGGTGGGACACAGGGGAAATCCTTGGAGAGAGAGAGAAGCTACAGAAAAAGGAGGTTTATGGCAGGAGTGGAACGAAGAGATTTCTGACCTCAAATACAAGGCGGACTTCATGCCTGGCTCACAGCATCTATAGGTGGCCACGGCATGAATGAGCGGGCACTGAAATTTTGAAGAAAGCAAGAAATGGGTCACCCACTCATATCAACTTTACTGCTCTTATTTCTTCCACAAACCCATTTCAGATTTCGAGAAGATGATTCCTACAGAAAGAGTATCTGCCATGTGAACTTTATACTTCAAAGTAACAATGAAGCCCCAAGGAAATTTTTTTCAAAAAGATAATGTTCTAGCACTACATTACTTCTAGATAATCATTTTTGTGCTCTCCTTGGGGCTCCAGCCCAACTCTGGGAGAGAGACAGTTCTGCTTCCCAGATAGAGTTCAAAGAGCTTCTGAGTTAACTCCATGGTGCAAGGTGGCAAAAACAAGCCTCCCTGGCTGCTGCCATCCCTCTGTCCTCTACGTCACTCTGCCAATGACAGGTGGAGGACGAAGTTTAGGAATGTGGGAAAAGTATCCTATGTACTCATTCAGCAGCTGGATTAAACCTAAGCAAGCTAAGCATATGAGGCAGAGAATGTTCCAAATGGATGAACTATTAGGAGCTCAGTGGGAGAATGATGCTAGAGTTTAGCAATGTACACATGATATTGATGCTCAATATGTGGTAAGTAATCTGCCTTGATTACTGGTTTATAACCAGAGGTTGGTAAATATGTATCTACACATTACTAAGAACAAGGCTGGTAGCAGCAAATTATGAGAAGAAACAAGTTTCCAAATGAAGGCTGAGAGGTGGTAACATAACAACTTCCATACGGAAAAAGATTGAGATCCAACAATGGGGGAAACATTTTAGGAAAGGTCACCAAACGAAACCCCAACTGCAGAAGATACTGTCAGCCCTGCCTTTAAACAGCGTTGCTCTTGCAGATAAGCTGGACCCCAGGGAAAGAATTGTCAAAACCCAATCAACTTGCCTAAATCCCATTATAACTGAATTATATTCCAACTATAACTGGAATCTTCCAACTCTGTTTCCACATGCCATATTAAATAAATAAGTGCCTTTAGCATTGGATCAGCCCAAATTTTGCATCTGAACTGTTCTTTGAGAACAAGGCATTCTAAACAGGAAAGGAGATAAAGAGGTATCTTGGAAAAATAGAAAACCAAAGGAGCTACACAGAAATACTATGGAAAAACTTTTGCAGTTTCCAGGTTCTGTGTGCTAGAGAGGGTATCCCAACATTCAAGTGCACTAATCATGCAAGTACACTAATCATGCAAAATGAACTGGCCAGCTTCAGAAACAACTGAGCTAACATAAAAAGACAATGTTCAGATCGCATGTCGGTAGAACAATTTCATTTCTTCAAGTTTTATCAGAGACAGGTGCTCAAGGACTATGCCAAAGAGGAGTATTTCCTCTTTGGCAAGGAAGTATTTCCTCTTTGTATAAGGACAGTGGCCTTTGTATCTAGGTTGACATCATCCGTGAGTAGTTTGGCTATGAAAGAGAGAAAAGGCCTTCCCTCGGCCACTGTTCTCTCCTCCCCCTCAATAGCCGGAACTCTGCACTGCACTCTGGTTTCTGAGGCTCCGCTCCACTGAGAACCTGGGGCTGAGCCACTGGTGACCAACACTGGCTGGTTGCATGGCAACCAAGGGATGAAGTCTGTCATACTGATGCTGAGCCTGAGAATCGGAGCATCAGATCAAGATCACGTTATCAACATCAGAACTGCCCCAACAAAGAGGCTGTTTGAATCACTATAAGGGTCTTGAAAACTAAGGATGTCCATTTATTTAGAGAATGGAAAAAAAGGGGGCCAAGAAAAAAAAAAATCAATATCTTTATGGGCTTTCAATCAGAGCAGTTTGAAAGTCCCTATTAAATCCAAGCACAAGGTTGAACCAAGTCTGTGAATCTTTAATTGAATACTTGACTGGGTAGGCAAATCCATTTTTTTAAGAGAACACACTATCAGAACAGTTCTTTGAAATTAACAGGAACAAAACAGCATGTGTGGGCAGAGAGGGAAGGTAACAAG
Organism: Mirza zaza; assembly: GCA_008750895.1. Lineage (NCBI taxonomy): Eukaryota > Metazoa > Chordata > Mammalia > Primates > Cheirogaleidae > Mirza > Mirza zaza. Next base: position 65,667 of record VSMD01089267.1, read on the forward strand.
AACTCACCTCTTGGGAATAAAAGGAATTGGCAACAGCATAAAATATCCAGCTACCCAGAACCCAAATTTTCTCTCATATTGTAGTTGGAAACTTACACACCAAATGATAAATATGGAAAATGTTATGTCAGCAGGAGAATGTTCTTATTATCACTAAGTTTTAAATATAGAATGACTTTTCATCTCTTGTTACATAACTTTTAAAAACTGATCATTTCAGTTTTAAATATTGTGTCTACTTAAGTTTAGCAGCCCACGAAACCACTGCACTGTGTATATGTTGATGCACTTGTGGTACTTCTAGAAAAGGAGCACGTGTTTATTTTTACCTTGCCATCTGGAACAATGTCATCAAATATTCCCTCTAAAGATTTCTTTACAGCATCAGTCCCCTCTCCAAACACCTGCATGTACAAAAGCATCATTTTAAAAAATAATCCAGGCAACAGAGCAAACAAAACACAGAGGGAGAAGGAAATGGGCATGGCTGTTACAAAGCATCACAGAAGTTTTCAGATATTCTTACTGCAAATCCCAAAGAAAGCAAAATAATTTATGGGAGCAGACTGTGAAAAACATGTCCATGTATCTAGACCACTTTCCACATTTTTGACAGTTGGGGGGAAAAAGTTTACTTTTAGATCTGGATAATTATCTAAATTTAAAGAAAATAAACTTGCAAAAACAATGAACTAAATAAATGCACAATGAAGAATTGCCACTCTACCTCATATATCTGATCAGATATTTATAAATTATAACCAGTTTGTATTGTAATTCTTTCTTCAGTAAAATTTGAGGAGATATAGTAATTTTTTTTACCTTAATACAGCAGAAAAGGTTTTATTTCTAAAACATTAGTTTGTCTCTTCTTTGAAATTCAATGAATCCTACTAACTGAAAGACGTGGAAAAAAATCATGATAGGTTCTAAATACCCAGATATATGAACATGAGATATTTTATGTACTGGCTCTACAATGAGCATGTAACTGTCAGGCTAATGTACATAATTAAGAAAAAAAAAAGCCTTTCCCTCAATACAAACAAAATATACAAAAACATACAATTTTTGCCCATTTCAAAGTACTGAATTAATGAGTAAATTTCTATCGGTATGTTTATGGCTAAGCAAAAAGTTTTTAAAAACTCTTTAAGAAAGAATTACAAGAATTGTTCATAAGATATTACACTGTCCTTTGGTTTAAAGAAAAAGTTAAAGCATTCTCTTGAATCCATTTAAATTCAGTCATAATGTCAGTAGCAACAGGCTGTAGCATAACCTGGTACTGATAAAGGAGAAGCACATGAACTAAGGGTTTTCACAGAACACAAGTCCAAACTGCGAAGTCCTGACATACATTTATAGCGGTGGCCTGAGTCATCTATAACAACAGAGGATGCCTATAAAATGATACCACCACCTTGGGAAAGGAGCAGAGAAATGCTGATTGCTAATGTCCTCCTTTGCAGGTTTAATGGCCAACGATCAAGTGTCTTATGTGATTTTTCTGATGAAATATTGACTTTCCTTCAAACGGTTCCTTCTTCAGATTGACATAAGAGCCAAATGCATGGTAGCAAACTCGATGTCCTACTCTCCCCAAAAGATAGCAGGACAAACGCCCTGACTGCTCACTCTCACGCTCGCTTATCATCTGCTCATCGGTCTCCTGTAACTTCCATCAAGGACAAAGAATCATCACGTTTAAACGGTGAGTATGTTGGTCAACTAAGGGACTTAGCATATGAGCTTTCAGGATTAATTTCATTTTTTTAAACTTCATTTCTTAAATAAACTAATGGCTTGAATTGTCAGAGCAAATTAGGAAGGATCCCTTTAACAAGTCAGTCATTGACATCTTCTCATTTTGCACCAGGGTACAGAGTGAACATTTCAAACTAGCAAGCCTAGTCATGATGCCAAAAAACCCAATGCCTGACTTTCCAGCCACTGTCATCTACGACTTGGACATTCTCCTTCTTCCAAAAGACTACAGCTACTCATGTTCCTTTGGTCCCTAAAATCTAAACAAGCAGTTTTGGAGCTACTCAGTTCTCAAAGCCAAAGGGGAAGGATGACAACACCAACAGTAAGTTTCCCGGAGGTAACGTTACCAGGAAGAACTTTGCTGCAGCACATGACCAGCAGAGGCCCGAAGCTGTGTCAGTCTAGTGACGTACTGAGATCCCCTTCCAGTGCCACCCCCCATGCACCTGAGCAGCAGGGGGCCATGGCAGTAAGGGAGTGCGCTCGGATTCCTGACTCCTCATTCCAGGAGGCAGAGGAACTGCCCATTTTAATGTCAACCCCAAAAAGTCAAAGGCAAAGAAACAATGAGATTTCCCCGGAGGCTGCCTTTGATCCCAGGCCAGAGGCAGCTTAAAAAGACTCCGTGCTCAGATGCCCACTTGGCGTCGTCACACCCTGCTTCTTCCTGAAGACTCGGGCTGAATCGCGTACTTTCTGTAGGTCTGTAATTAACCAGGGTTTGGAAAGGATGCAGGTGGGAGACCAGAGCTTGGTGATGGACTAATAGCAGAGTTCAGTGTTGTGGGGAGACATTATCTAGTAAAAGTGGCTAGCACAACTAACTTCTTTGTGTCAACTACTTGATTTTAAATAACACTCAGTGTCAGTGAGTCCACACTGGAGGTGGCCAGGAAACATATCTGTGCAGGCGCGGTCTTTCATTCACTCTGGAACCTACCTGATTGATGCTTGGGCGCCCCTGCTTCTTTTTGGAGGTAGTATCCAGACCCCAGAGAGAAGAAAACCTGCTCCTTCGCTTGCTCGCGGATCTGGACATGGCCTGAGTACGTCTTCTCACTCCAGTTTCGCCTGTACGCGCTGCCACCTGAGGATGGCAAGGACAAACGGCAAATCAAGAGATGTATCAGGGCCACCCACCTCGAGGTCCCCATTAAGACTCACCCTTAAAAAAAAAAAAATCCCTCTCCCATCATACCAGCCAATCCTGGCCCCACTACTCAGAGCATTTAATCCATGACTCAGACACACTGGGACTTTCAGAGCCCTCCCGGATTCAGAACAGAAATAAAAAGTTGGCAAACTCAATCCTTGTTCGAAGTCATCATTTAAAATACTGTAATAAAATATGTATGTTGTGTTCCCAAGAATTAGACGTCCTTCCAGTCACAGGCTTGAACTATAGGGTCAAGTAAATGAGCCGTGCTTTCTTGAAATCCCAAATGCTACGGAGCTACTCCTGTATTTTAATGAACACGGTGCCTGAGTGTCAGCAAAAACAGTAGAAAACAGCAGGTTTTGGTTCCTGGGATTCTATATTAAAGCTACAATTATCAATCTCTTCTATTTTGTTTTCTTAGAATATATAAAATCATTTTCTTTATGAGGTGAGGGATAGTTGGCCCCCAATATCCACTCTGTCTTCAGTCTCAGTGAGAGAAATCCCAAATGTAGCTGAGCACATGGCAAACCAGTCAAAGCCACGCGTGGGCTGTGACTAAGTTCTGGCCAATGGGACATCAGTAGGAAAACAATTTGTAACTTCTACAAATCGTCCTCAGGACAAAGGGGCTTTCCTCCTCCCCAATGAAAGCAAGGTCCTCATGACGACAGAAGCCTTTTCAGGGTGGCAGAACAAGAAAGAGGGGGTCTAGCACCCTGAAAATGGTGACATCACCTTATCAGACTTGCGTAACTTACATGTCCTATGTTTAGGTGAATGGGAAATAAAACTTAAAAAAGAAAAAAAAAGACAACACTAAACTCTGCTGCGATACTTGCAATGTGCCAGCAGCAACCCAGAGAAACATTTCAGAGGGGAACACCCCACATTTAAATGTGAAACTGTGATAATTGCTCGAGCAGAATCTCCGACTCTGTAAAGTTCCTCCCAGGCAAAACATTCAGGCTTAAACTTTATCCCACAGGTTGTAAGCAAAGTCCCAGGAACTTACGGGAACTTCTGCCAGGAGGTCTCAGGAGGCCACCCACGGCTCGCCTTTCATAAAAGGGAGCGGCAGGAGGTACAGCCAGTCAGACTTGAAATGAAACTTCCCCGCCCGCTTTTTGTTGCTAGAGGTGAATGTCTTGGAACCCACTTGTCGTAGATTCCCACACGGGCAACTCCCAGCGTGACAGATGCCAACTGGCAGCAGTGTCGGGGATGAAGCGCTGTTGGGTAACACGGGGGCCTCCCCGCCGCCGTCAGCACGGTGGCTGAAGGCATGTCTCTCCGCGTTCTCAGTGTAGACAGTGTAAACACCCTGGAAGCCCCGCGAGAATGTGTTGGCAAGGACCCCTCGCACATTAAAAACAGGAATCAAAACAGCTTCTCTGCGAGGGTATTAGGGGGAAGGTTTTGGGTCCCAAAGCAAAGTAGGAAGATGAGGGAGCTGAGGGGTCTTGCATTTTCTCAGCTTAGCAGAGAAAAAAAAAAAAAAAAAAAAACCCAGATCAGGGTATAGAAAAAGTGTGGTATCCAAGACACTGGTGGGAATTTTTATGAAAAAGACCTTAATCTATGATTACACTGGAGGTGTTGTGGAGGAAAAAAATTACAAAACAAAGGCAACATTAAATATGTAAAAGTTTTCTCTATTTCCATCACTTTCTAAGTTCAAAGTAGACAAAGGTCGTAAAAGGAATACGTTACGACATGCTGACACACATGCTCACGTGACTATGTCGACACTGAATAAATGGTGTTAAATTTAAAATTCCAGAGGAAAAAATGTCCATTTGGTCTCATGTTTATATATCTATTTATAATTAAATCAATCCAGCCATAAATAGAGACATATATACATACAGAGGCAGCCACGTATATCAATATGTATTATTCTGTTTTCTTCCTGCAGCACACAGCAATACCTGCACTTACCGTGTTTATTTACTTGCTTACTTATTTCTTACTATCTTACTTATTTCTTATCGATCAGAAAACAAGTAAATAAACAAGATTATATGCTATAAGAATATAACCTCCAATAAGACAGGATCTCTGTGTTGTTCACTACAACCCTAATCACAAGGCTAGGGACTGCCATATGCCAGGCACTCACCATATATTTGCTGACAGAATGAATAAACAAATTAACATTAAAAAGCAAAAGCAGAGATCCTATATAACATAGTTACAACAAGTAACTATGTAGCTTGCAAAAGCTACTCTTTAGCTTGCAATTTTAGGGGAAAAAAAGAGCATGGGTCAGGCGCGGTGGCTCATGCCTGTAATCCTAGCACTCTGGGGGGCCAAGGTGGGAGGACCGCTGGAGGTCAGGGGTTCAAGACCAGCCTGAGCAAGAGTGAGAGGCCATCTCTACTTAGAAAAAAAAAAGAGAGAGAATAAAAGAGAAACTCATGCAACCATAAATATTCTCAGTTACCAGCGGACCAGTCAGTTGAGTCTATTTACCCGACTTATTTAAGGTTCTCATAAGAACTATTCTAAACTGTTTGGGGCCTTGTAAACTGCAAAAGTAACCACTACCCCCTAGACAATAACAACTCCAACTGAGCAAAGGGATTTAGAAAAAGAAAAGCTGGCAGAAGAACTACTGGACAAAAGTGCAAGAGTTTCTCAATGATCTTTGCCCAGACAATGCCTCCCTTTGTGGCCCGGACCTGATTACTCTATCATTCTGCTCATCTGTGCAAACAAGAACAATGATAACCTTCTTTCAAAGAGTACAGCGGGGACCCTTCAGTTAATTACTGCAAATCACTCAGCATTCTGGGAAGCTCTCCTAGTGAATGGTACTTCAATTGTAGCTCCAATTTCCTCCCCTAGCCCTGTCACCCTCACACCTCCTCCCCACTCTTCCCCCACTTAAAAGGAGGCAAAAAAAAAAAAAAAAAATTCCTGGACAAAGGCTAAATTGAAGAATATTTCAACCCCAAGAGGGAAAAAAAATCCCTGGAGTCAAATGACAAGAATAAGAGGAACAAAAAAATAAGTGTTCAATAAATCAGAGTATAAAACTCTCTGCCTGGAATCTTCTACGGGAGCTGGGACAGCAAATGGGAACAGACACCCAGTAGGCTCACGTGACTTGTTCTGTCTCAAAGAAAAGAGAAGTTTGCATGGACAGGGCAAAACACCCAGACTTGTATCCCTGATGCAGCTAGCAAAAAAATAAATTAAAATAAAAATAAAAAGAACAGAGAAACAAGAGTTGAACATATGGAATTAAATATTCTTCCTTAAAATCACTGACCAAAAAAACCTTAAAAGAGTTACTAACTCTCCCACCCCCACCTTTAGCTGGCCAAATTTTAATAGCCTGCCCACCAAAAGAAAAGTACACACAAATCACAGACATTGAGATGGAGGAAATTAGAAGGTCCACAGAGAAATTATGAAAACCAAGAACCTTCTCAGAGAGGTCAGATCCAGTGGCTTTGAAGAAAATAATTAAAGCATACGAGTTTTAGGTAGAAAGCAAAATTATTTTCTCCAAACCCCAGCAAACCACAGTGAAAGAAAGGAGCCATTGAGATGCTCAGGATTTAGAATTAATACAGATGGTCCCTAACTGACATCACAAGGTCTCTTAATAAAAATGCTCCCTCGATACATGACATTCTGACAAGGGGGTAAAATAAGGGTTTTTACCCCAATATTTTTGTAGAACAGGCGAACTGAGATTTGGCTAGGTCAAAAACTGGTGTCCAGGTCTCACAGAAACAGATCTACAGAGAGACAGGAACTGAAAATCGTTTGCAAGATTTATTTCTCGCAGCACTTTGTCCCATCACTGCTAAAAAAACAGGACTTAATAGCTATATGGAGAGGTGGTAGCCAGGGAGACCAAGAGCTGAGCTATAATTAGCAGAACAAATCAGGATGCCAGTTTTAATAATTCCAGAAATTGGTTTAAGACTTCTTTAAAAATGTAAATCTACCCCTAATTATCTGAATGATGATGCTAATCTATTTATAAAGAATACAAACGCCTCTGACTGAATTACAGCTCTGAATTCAATTGAAGGGTACAGCTGACATGGCAAGACGGAACAGCACAGCTAAGGTTTTCCAAAGCCGTTTCTGGAACCTGAGACGTAACATTTAATTCCATAGCAAATGTGCTAAGGTGCAGTACATTTTAAGTGGGTGTCGACTTGGATCTGCTAAAACCATGTTACTCGCACAGCAATTTTTAAGAAGAATAGGAGCCAGAAGTACATAAAGCTGTTCACAATTTAGCAAGTACATGAAATTACAGATTATAAACACACCGCACAACTATACAATCTGCCGCTCTGGAGGTCAGATGAAAATGTTCTTCCTCGAGTGACGCGTATGTTCAGCTGGCAAATCGTGGACATTCTCTGCCTTCCTCTAAAGCATCAGGTATTTATGATCATCAAGACAATGATAAAAATAGAGGGAAAGGCAGGTCTCCAAAGAGATCTGTGTTCGATCTATGGTGTATGTATATGCGAGAGATTAAGAGACAGAGAGAGAATAAGAACACATTTATGTGTACGAGAGAGCCCGCCACTCACCATTTCCATAAAGTTAATGTAAAAAAGATGTATTTGGGTTCAAATCATGACACCGCCTAAAGATGTCAAGAGTTATCAACCAACACTACACATGAACACCTCTGAAGACAATACCTTTCACATTTTCTTTGCACAATAGCTTACGTCCCATCAAAAGAGGCTTAAGTAATAAATTTAAGAACAAATTCAAATAAAAATTTGCACCCACTGCAAACTGAACGTGTTTTAGAAATCTACACCCAGCAGTAAACTAGAAAAACACTTGAGACTCCTGTCAAGTCCTGCTCAGGATTGAGCGTCAAGATTAATATTTTTCCAAATTTCATTAGCTTCTACTCACCAGGGCATGAAAAGATGACACAGAAAAGATTCCGAGGCGGCCCATTGCCACTTTCGTCGGTCGGCTTGCAAAAGCAAGTAGCCTTTTGGGGTTTGGCAGCTCCCCACCCTGAAGGCTGGCTAAGTAACAGCGGAAACGAAAGAGGTCCATTTGGAACTGTTCGAGATTTTGCTCCCAAACAAAAATCTACAGTAGTGAAAACATGGGAAAAAGAAAAAGTGAGAAAAAAGGAAAACAAATGTTAACAATTTTATCCTATGCAAATCTTACAAACCTGTTATGTTGTAAAGGTATTTATTATAATCCTAAGGAATAAACAACAGGTATCCTAAGTTTTTGAGGTCCATGTGCTTATTCTGCAAAGATCTACAGTCATAAATTCAGCATGAGAAATAGGAAGAATATTACTAGTTGCTCTGTTCCCTCCTATCATAGATTTCATGTTTGGGGGCATTATAGCTCTAGCAACTCCAAGATCTGGGCTGCAAATAGAAGAAGAAAAAATGTAGAGACTTCTAGCACCAGAAAACTGCATGGCTTACCAAGAGGTGGCTTTTCATATGAAGAAAAGTGAGGTGAATTAAACACCAGAGACAATTAGACAAGAGTTTTTAGGGAAGAGGTGGGTGGCTCAGAGTACAGTGTAGGAAGCCCAGCACAAGATGGTGGAGACTCACATTCTACAATACGGAATTCCAACCTTAGCGTGTCTCTGAGACATTCCCACATTTGTCAAAGCAGCAAAATGTACCTACCTCCTAAGGCTAATGTGATGTTTAAATAAGATAATGCAAGAGTAAGTACAAGGTCTGGCAGAGAGTGAAGGCTCAAGGATGTTGACAATCATACAGATGATGATTAATGGCTGATCTCTCTCTTTTTACTTTGACTTAAAATACAGTATCGGCGTACACACATGTTCATGGCAGAACTGTCTGCAACAGCCCAGAGGTGGAAATAGCTCAGATGTCCATCAATGGATGAATCAATAAACTGTGGTGTACGCATGCAACAGAATAATATTCAGCCCAAAACAAGAATGAAGTACTTATGCGTGCTGCAATGTGGATCAACCTCCAAACATTGTGCTCAAAGAAGCCAGACACAAAAGGTCACATATTGTGCAATCACATTCACGTAAAACATCTAAAATAGGCAAATCCATAAAGACAGAATGCCAGGGGCAGAGGGAACCCACTGCTTAATGGGTATGGGGTTACCTTTTGGGATGGATGAAAATGTTTCACAACTAGATAGAGGTGGTGGTTGTACAACATTGTGAATGTATTAAATGCCACTGGATTATTAACTTTAAAATGGGTCATCTTATGGTATGTGAATTTTGCCTCAATTAAAAAAAAATACAGTGTCAGGTAACAGAGGGGAGGGGGAGAGAGAGAGAGAGAGAGAGAGAGAGAGAGAGAGAGAGAGAGAGAGGAAAACCACAGGCTGGGCCATGTCATCAACTGTTCAATGATTTAAGTATCATTTATTCACATAATTGATACCAGGTGGCTATCACTGACTTCAAAACAGCTGAATAGAAGGCAAAAACATCCTCTGTTCATTTTACTAAATCTTTCCTTTTTAGCATGAAATATACTTATGCTCATACACTGCAATGATAGATATATTTTTTTAAAAAAGCACTTCATCGTCTCCAAATGTATTAATAGAATTCTAAACTTATTGAGGAGTCAGCAATGAATGCCCCCATAGCTGAGCTCCAAGGGAGTCTGATAACACAGGGAACAGAAACACAGACTTTCTAATTACACAGATCCTCTAGAAGAGCACGTCACTACTGGTGGAAGCTGGAAGGCTCCTCTATTGGATTCCTGTCTTTTATTCAATGGAATATTGTTCCTTTCAGCTCATAATGATCAACTGCCAACAAAGGGTGAAGAAAACTGACAGTCACAATAAAGAAATCAGCAGCCTGGAAGACAAGCTGTCGAGGAGATAACCAACTATGTTTCCTGAATCCAACGCAGCTAAAAAAAACAAAAGGACTTTTTAAAGACCCAATGATTCTTCCGGGGTCTAAACACGGAAGAACAACGATTACCTGATCTAATATAGTTTTCTTCTTCTTTGAGTCAGTGACTGAAGACAGCTGCATTTCGCCCATTTTCTTCATCTTTTCATCCATGTCGATCTTCTGTTCCAGCTTTTTGATCTCGGACTTCAGCAGCCGGAGCGTGTCTTCCTTGTGGTGGTGCCTGGCGACGGCGGCTGCACAGGCGGAGTGGATGGCGGTGATCCAGTTCTCCAGCTCTGTCTGGCTGGTGGTCTGCACGGGGCAGAGGGGGCAAGAAGAAGGAGCCACCTTTTAGGAAGTTAACAGAAAGGAACTAGTGCCATTTCCAGAGGAGCATCACCTGGGGGACAAGAGGACAGGTCTACACCCCCATGAGTAAGGCTAACCTGACCTCTTCCTTCGGGGAATTGACAACCAAGAGTTAGTCTCAGGTCAGACCCCTGCTCTCCACTCACACCAAGGGTCCTTCTCCCTGAAGCCACAGCATCTGCTCACTCAACGTACTTATTGAACTCACTCGTGTGCTCCTACATCACTTGACCGCTCAGTCAAGAGGGTCGCTGTGAAGCAAGGGTCAATTTCCACAGAGTACCAATCAGTTATGAGTTGTGAGTGGTCAAAGAAGCCACAATAGCCCTGCCTCCAATGAACTGCTGCAACCCAAATCCTAAGGTCCTAACCCGGTGTTAAGCACCAATGGCAACAGTAGGGTTGGGGGAAGTGGTTCAAAGCAGCCAGAAGAAATACTGCCTTAGGGGACCTCATGGGAGCATCACAGAATCACAGCCACCCAGCAACACTCTGTGTGCTCCATCCGAGTGGTGACACACATCGATGGACAGACAGGTGACCTCAAAGTGGGATTAGTGCAACTCAGGAGTGTGCTGAAAGGCAAAAGGCAGAATAGTTTTGGGGAGACAGTGCATATGTAATAACTTGCTATTCATGATTGTTTAGGAACTTGATCAATAAGTATTTATAAGTGAGGAGGTGCTAGACTTTTCCAGGTATTCCCTGAAGCCCAGAGAAATTTAATAAATGCTCCAAAGTTAGCCCATCTAAAGAAATGGTCTATTCGACCACTGCAATACTAAAGTAGCTATTCACATCATTTTTCATGCACAAAAATTTGATTTATTTTTCCTTTGATGCATCTTCTCAATTTTCTAACTCCTCTGAGTAATGGCTTGTAAACAAAATTCTATTAATGGTACCCACCAGCACATCACTCTATGTTGACTGGCAACCGAAATGTAAGTCAAGGGACTACTGTTATCTATATTACTTCAGAATCCCATCGGTTTTGCATTCCACAAAAGAAACAGCTTCAAATATTAAAAATGGTGTCTGCCAACAAAGCCACCTCACACTGGACACGCCTAAATGATCCAGCCAATATTACATTGTTAAAAATAAATTTGCCTGCAGATAAAGATTTCAATAAGCTAGACAACCTCACAAAGAAACAGCAGAAGTATCACCTGATAAAGCAAATGGAATCACTTTTTAAGGATTGAGTTGAAGGAGGAGAGAAGATAAAGACTTCGGAAGCCACAGGGAAAGACTGAGAGATGGGAAACTTGAGGAAAATAAACAAACAAACAAACAAAACACGTCTGTATATGAGATTCATCTTTAACTTAAATTTGCTTCAAATTTTTAATATTGATCTCCTCTTTAAAGGTCATCACTTTACACTTTGTCCTTACATCTCTCTTCAAAGTTACCCAAGAAAAATAGAGCCTAAGACCCCTGCCCATTAAATGAAAGCACCAAGTTTGTTCCTGCCCCGTACACTGTCAAACATTTCATCACTGGATCTCTCGAGGCCTCAGAATAAGCAACTATTTTGTTAGGTGGGGTTATGTTTCCTCTTTTTTTTATATATAAGGAAAGGAACCAGTTCAGATGAAGAAATAATCTCATAAGAATTATTTCCTAAAAAAGAAAATAACAAAAACTTTCAAGGTGAAAATCTCCAGTGTGGGCGAAGATATGGAGCAACCAGATCTTTTATGCACTGCTGGCTGGAGGGTGAACGGGTGCAACTGCTTTGGAAAGCCGTCTGGCACTACCTGCGAAAGCTGAATATATGCACACCTTGTGACCTAGAAAATGCACCCTGGGTGTATAGCCGACAGAAATGCACTCCCGTGCTCACCAAAATACACATACCAGAACACGCACAGCAGCATAATCTGCAATGGGCAAAACTGGGAACCATGCAGATGCCCATCAACAGCAGAACTGATGAGCATGTGGCATAATCACACAATGAAACACTACACAGCACCAAAAATGAAGGATCTACAACCACATATTACAATACAAATAAATCTTGCACATAATGTTGCAGACAGGAAGCCAGACACACAAGAGTATGTACTCTAGGATTCTACTTATATGAAGTACAAACACAGGTTACACTAATACACACTATTAGAAGCCAAGAGAGCACGTTTTTGGTGAGAATGAGGAGCAAGGGGCAGCAATGGGAAAGATGCACCAGAGAAACAACTAGGGTGCTGGCTGCATTTTGTTTTTTGATCTGGGTGCTGGTTGCATGGGTGTATGACTTGGGTGTGTTCAGTTTGTCAACATTATCCAAACTATCCAAAGACATACATTTCTGTGTATACTATACTTTAATAGAAAGTTTCAAGAAAAATCCCTCTAAGATATATTACCCTAATATTTAAGCACAATTTTGCTATCATTATCCTAAAATATTATACCTCGTATTCAATTATCCCTTAAAAATTATCCTTACAGGACTATAACGGGAAGTTCCAAAAAGCTTGACCCTTCAGCACCATTTCTTTGTCCTCCAAGGCACCTGGTGGTGCCTGATAAAAAGTTGGTTCCTTGACCCGAAACACACGTTCCACTTTGTATGCACAGCTCGGCGACACAAGGAGCTTTCAGGCTTGGGGAAGCCAGTGTTTTCACCCATTTTAAAAGGACAATGTGGGCTGAGCGCGGTGGCTCATGCCTGTAATCCTAGCATTCTGGGAGGCCGAGGTGGGCGGATTGCTCCAGGTCAGGAGTTCGAAACCAGCCTGAGTAAGGGCGAGACCCCGTCTCTACTATAAATAGAAAGAAATTAATTGGCCAACTAATATATAGAGAAAAAATTAGCCGGGCATGGTGGCGCATGCCTGTAGTCCCAGCTACTCGGGAGGCTGAGGCAGCAGGATTGCTTGAGCCCAGGAGTTTGAGGTTGCTGTGAGCTAGGCTGACGCCACGGCACTCACTCTAGCCTGGGCAACAAAGCGAGACTCTGTCTCAGGAAAAAAAAGGACAATGTGGGGCAACCAGATGCGGTCCTTGCAGAGGTAACACACCTCTAAGGAGAAGATATGACTCCTGCACAAACACGAGGCAGTTCGAGGCTCGGTGGGCGGCCCACGTCCGTTTCCTCCAAACAAACCTCTCTCATCACGGCTCGGTTAGAACCTTCCACCTTCCAGACGCCACCCCCAACTTATGGAGTAAGGAAAGGAAATACCAGCAACCCTGACAGGATGCCCCAGGAATGGATAGAAAGATCTTACACCTCCGATAGCAAGCTCTGCTAAATACATGTTAGGAACTTAAATTTTAAATAAAAACGTTCATCTAAAAGGGAGTCAACATGAGTATTTTATGGATGAAGAAACAAAAGCCCAGAAAAATTAGGAAGGACACTTCCTAAATTACTTAGGAAGTAATTTATTATAAATCCCATCTCCACCAATCCTGTGCTTTGAAAAAAAATGTTTTATTTTGTCTTTCCTTTTTTAATATGACATACTGATCCTGTCCCCCAGCTCCTGGTATCTGCTCTAAAGCCTAGTGCAGGGGCATGAGCATGGCCACCCCGTATTTTAAGTTCTCTGCCTTCCTGGAATATGGGGGGGGGGGGGGGGGTAGAACTTTCCTGCCCCTTCTGATGCCAGGCATGGCCACGGCACTTGGGTTTGGCCAGTGAAATGTGAGTAGAAGCAACACTGTCTGGTCAGGCGTGGTGGCTCATGTCTGTAATCCTAGCACTCTGGGAGGCCGAGGTGGGCAGATTGCTCGACGTCAGGAGTTCGAAACCAACCTGAGCAAGAGCAAGACCCCATCTCTACTATAAATAGAAAGAAATTAATTGGCCAACTAATATATATAGAAAAAATTAGCCAGGCATGGTGGCGCATGCCTGTAGTCCCAGCTACTTGGGAGGCTGAGGCAGCAGGATTGCTTGAGCCCAGGAGTTTGAGGTTGCTGTGAGCTAGGCTGATGCCACGGCACTCGCTCTAGCCTGGTTAACAAAGCAAGACTCTGTCTCAAAAAAAAATAAAAGAAGCAACACTGTCACTACTCAACAAAAGCCTGATTCACCCCACTCTTGCCCCCTTGCCTACAGTCACAGAAGCAGGTGTCAAGATAGAGCTTCTGTCTGCCTGGGTCCCTAACCGTCCAGGGGGAGTGTAGCTTTGGAGCCACCCTCCATCGGACACAGGGCAGGAATGAGAAGGTACGTTAAGTCACTTAGAGTTCAGGGTTGCTCCTTTCTATAGCATAATCCAACCCCATCCTGACTGACATACTAGCAAAGTAAAAATTCCATTGCAAAACAGGTGATGCTTCGAAACTAAGGAAGTCTGTATGATACACTTTGAACCCGAAGTAGGACCACAATCTGGTATGTTCCATGAACAATAGGCTTTTGCTCTCTTTACTTGATGAAAAGGGGGCTCCTTCTTCCCCCCAACCTATGAGGATCCCAGCCAAACTCAGCCAATAGCAACTCAGTCCATTCTGAGGTCAGACAGCTTGGGTTTGCCTCCCATTTAAAAATTAGAAATGAAGGAAACTGATACCAGTAAATGTTCCTTTGAAAGGTGTATATTTAATTTTGGCAACGAAGCTATCCTGGAACTTATTTATTTAAAAGAAAGGAAGATGGTGGTTGCCAGGGGCTGGCATGAGGGGAAACAGAGTGTTGTTATGTAACAGGTGCAGAGTTTCAGCTTTGCAAGATGAAAAGGAGTTCTAGAGACGGATGGTGGTGAGGGCTTCATAGCCGTGCCAATGTCCCTCATGCTACTGAACTGTCCACTTAAACATGGTTAAGATGGTAAATTTAATGTTGTGCGTATTTTACCACAATTAAAAAGAAAAAAGAGTAATTGAAAAATAAGATAAAAAAGAAGAAAAAACCCATAACAATCCCCCAAACCTAGAGAAACATAGACAGAAATGTGTGATGACAGCTTTATGAAAAATTTAGCTCTCAGCCCTTTTAACCGTTACCTATGCATCAGCCCTCTAAACTCTTTTAAAACCTGTCAGTGGTTGAAGGCAGTTCCATTAGAGAGAATTTTCACTCCTGCTGTCCTGTCTAAATAAAACAGCGGTCCCCACCATTCTCTGTCATTAAACCAAATCAATTTCTAAGAAGCACAATTCACTAAATGAGCTTTACAGCAAAGTTTGTCCTTTTGCAGTGTCATGCAGAGAGCTGTGGGTTGATGAGAGAGGGTGAACCCTCCGCAGACTGCTCTCAACAGCTAGTTAAGTGGAGAAAAGTCTTAAAACATTTCACAACCGTTTACAGGCTTAACAACTCAGAGTTGATCACAGCAGACTGCTAACCTGACACAATGCTTTCCAGCGTGGCCTCTCCAGGATTCAAAACCTGACATGCTAGAAAAAGCCATTCAAAGTCACCAACCTTGCATCACCTTATTAAACCAGGCGAGTTTAGTTAGGGACATCGGGTCCATAATAGGTCCCTTTGTCAGAATCCAGTGGTCACAAAGGTAAGAAGGAGAGACCACCCAATGGTACCTGCATGACCTGCTCACCACTCATCACTTTCCATTAAACAAACAGCAGCAGACAGGTAGAGAGAGCGAACTTTGTGCTTCTTCCTTTGCCTTCTGGTGATGCTATAAATACTGTATAAAGTTCACTAAAGGGAATAAGCAAAGTTTGTGCCAACAGTGGAATATAATCAGCGAAAAATGCATTTTGCATAAGAGCCCCTTTGAGTGCAGAGTTAAGATGAGGCTCAGGTATTCATTATGTATTTAAATAGATCTAGTTTCAATTATCCAACTGCATGGAGGACACTCAGTGATTTCAGATAATCAATGGTTTACGTGAGTGGCAGGAAAAGAGAAATTCATTTTAAACAAGAGAAATACTAAGGAACATATGCCAAATCTAGGAACCTAAAATTTTGAATAATTCAAGTTCACAGAAGCACAAGAATAACTGTAAAGTAGGCCAAACTTCTTTTTTCATTTTAAAAGGAAAAAAAGAATACGTTATCATTTTTAAGAAGCTAGATAGGAATAAAGTTCCTATGTGAATTCTACAAAGACTTTTTTCTTGTTGGTTCCACATTTATCATATTTAAGAGTTTTGCTCATATAAACCTTAATTAAGGTATCATTTTTAATATCTGTAAAGAGAACTTAATATGAGGTTCCCCTCCCCCACTGAAGGAAATCTTTCAACTGTTTGCTGGAAACAGGAATAAATAGAAGTCTACCCAGTGAATGGCAATGCTAGAATTCATCTCTGGCAAACCTGAGCAGCCCACAAGGAAAGACCAATAAATATTGCCAACTAGAGTCGCTCCACAAGAAGGCCACTTACTATCTGTCCATGCTATAAAAGCCCCCAATAGTTCATGTGTACAGATGGCATCCAAGCAGCTTTTTGGTGTCTCACACATAAGTGTGACCAGACAATCAAGCGTCATCAGACATTTGCTGGAAGCCCCCCCGCATGAAAGGAAGAGACCAAAGCACATAAAAGAAAATGCAACAAGAGAAAGGAGAAATTGTGCATGAAACAGAGAAAGCTTCTCCAGAATCTAGTTATCCTCAGACACGCAAGAGAATCTGAAGCTATAAACAAGCAAACAAAAGCACAGGTTCCAACAAAAAAGACCAATGAGATTGAAAGGAGGGGAAGAGGAAGAAGAGGAGGAAGGAAGGAAAGAAGGAAGGAAGGAAGGAAGGAAGGAAGGAAGGAAGGAAGGAAGGAAGGAAGGAAGGAAGGAAGGAAGGAAGGAAGGAAAGAAGGAAGGAAAGAAGGAAGGAAGAAGGCAGGCAGGCAGGCAGGCAGGCAGGCAGGCAGGCAGGCAGGCGGAGTGGGCTTTTAGGGGGAAAAAATTAACCAAAATTAAAACTTCAGTAGAAGCCAAATCACTATGAAGGATCAGAACACCAGTGAAAAAGGAAATGATTCTAAATGCTTCGAAGAGAAAAAAGAAAACAAAGCACACAAAAGATAACCAGAACGGAGAAGGTTATCAGAAAATTATTAAAACAAGGAGAAATGATTTCCAAGCCAAAATTCCAAATTACTCAAATGTTATTTAAGTAAAAGGTCGAATGAAGACATTTTCAAATATGCACCATTTTGCAGGAAGTCACTACAGGTTCTTTTCATAAAAATGAAGGAGTTTATTAAGAAAAAAGGGAAGATTTAAAATCTAGGAATGTAATTAGGATGGTAAAGGGGAAAAATTCCAGGATGATTATTGTACATGCGGTCTAGGTAGCAACCATATAGAAGCAAAAGGAAACAATAGTACTGAACCAACTACCTAACACATTGAAAGTTTAGAAAATATCATTGCTGTATAACCAGAAAAATAAGCAAATTGAGACAAAAAAAAGACGCAGCTATTATCTGCAAAGAAAGCAAAACCAAGAAGTTGTTCAAGAAAAAGAAATAAAATCATAGTACACTACTTGGCTCAACAACTAATACTATTTATATGGTCATAACAACATATTAACAGTGACTACTGATTTAACCCTAAATTTTTATATGCCTATTTAAGAAGATGAGGATAGGATAATTTGTGTATAATAAAGCTAGCTATCATAACAGAAAGTCAGTAGTTAATATCTAAAATCCATTAAGAAAAAGCAATATAGGCATGTTAATGAGAAACGAGGGCAATGCAAGAACACAAACGGAAAAAGTCAAACAGCTAAAATAGTTGTGCACAGCTTCTTCTGGGGAATGAGGCTGGCAGGGTGGGGGTAGAGAATGAGAATTTCACTTTAAGCCTTTTTAAAAAGGTTAACTGAATTCTTTTAAACTGTGTTCATATTGATTTAATATAAATTTAAAATAATGTAAGAAATGGAAGACAACACGGTTAGTAACATATTATCTGCATGATACATAACAGTATACAAATGGTATACTAAGATCCAGCTCAACCACAATTATACCTCTGCAGTGTAGAGAAACCTTCTGGCGTACCAGTAGTAGTAGGCCATATAATATCATTATTTCCAGCCTTGTCTATTCCTTTCACACTTCAACACCCATACTCTCCTAAGAGGTAGGCAATGGGGCTCCCCACCTGGGCCCTGCATCTCAGGAGGTCCCTGGTTTGAAGAGCTTTTCTTGAAATTTTCAAAGTCCCCCTCTGGTGCCTGGAAAGGGCGGGTCCAGGAGGAGATGTCATATCATTTCTCTCCTTCAGGGAGCTCTCTCATCCCACACCACCCTTGACACCCACTTCGTGGTGTCAAGAAGGTGCCCTAAGCTCTTGAACATGTGTCTGTGGCTAGTGGGTTGCTTCCACCAGCTCATGTGATATTTTTTTCACGAGATGGCTTGAGATTGGGCCACTAGAATGGTGCTGACAGGTGGATCTGGGATGAGTCAAATTTATATAGATAAGGGTCCCATAAAAAATATATAGATAAGGGTCCCTTTATATAGATAAGGGTCCCATAAAAAATATGTGCCTGGGGCTCTTCACATCCTAGAGCTGGCCCTTCTCCACAACTAATCCGTGCCAAAATCAAAGGTAAATATATCTGAATTTTTGGCTCAGGGCAGGGATGTGATCCATGGTGTTGGGAAAACAGGACTCAACTACAGACTAAGTCAACACATAAACCAACAAAGGAACGAAGACCTCACATTCAGCTCATCCTATCTGCAAATAAGGTGAAGTTAAGACAGATATAAAGACCAGGGAAGATCAAATAAGGATCTACAATGATTTCAACAGGTTCATCAGAAGGACAAAAACCATGAGGGTAAGATTTCAAAGAGGTAATCAAATTCCTGAGCTTGGGATTTTTGCAAAAAAAATCTATTAAAATAAGATGGGGAGGACTTTGTTGGAAAAGCATTAATGCTAGGGGTTTAAGATACCACAAGCTCAGTCTGAGTCAACGGTTTGAAGTTGGTTCTGATAAAGGAATTGACTCTAGCATTGCGAGGGAAACAAGAGTGGCAGGAACCCCACTGCAGGCTGCCCAGGGCAGAGGGCCCACATGAAGGACAGGACACCTTGCTCCAGAGCACGCTTACAAACAACGGGGAGAATGGCTCAAGAACCTCAGGCAGGGCAGCCCAAACACAAGACGAGGCAGGAGGTAAAGGTTGTGAGAACAGCCTGGCACAGTGGTGTACGCTCAAAGTCCCAGCTACTTGGGAAGCTGAGGCCAGAGGATCGCTTGAGCCCAGGAGTGTGAGTCTAACCCAGGCAACGCAATGAGACCCAATCTATAAAAATTAAATTAAATTAGAAAAATAAAATAAAATAGAAGTTATGAGGAAGGATAAACACTAGACTCTGGTGGTGAATATGAAAACCAAAGAAAATTTCAAGAGTCACTAGTAAGAACACACTATCTCAACATGATGAAGAACGTTCTAAGGCTTAGGGCTGATTAACAAAACAGACGGTTGAAAATCGAAACGATCCCCAGGAATGGGAGTGGCTGTCCCATGGGCGGGCAGCCTCACCTGCTGGCAGATCCAATTATTAACCTTTGTAGCCTCAGCCTCAACAAATGGGGAACACCATCTACATGAATGGGTTAAAATATAGTTATACAACCTAAGTCACTCACTACTGCTCCAAGAACACGATTCACATTGTAAAACACCATCAAGACGGGGGTATGCGATAGGGACTAGGTAAAGATAGGCACTGATGTTATAATGATGTTATTGCTATTGCTGTTAGAGTAGTTAGACATTTCCTCATCTGCACGGTTTCCAAATAAAAAATAATAAATAAAATGCTATGCCAGCTACAGAGGTGGCACCTACTCAAGAGGGAGGCTGCACTCGAGTCCACTCAAGTCCAAGATGCTAAGTCCCCTCTAAAATCTTTTCTGACACATCCACTTGACACCTCCCTGTGAAAGATGATTTCCAGGGCTTTCCCTAACCTGGCTGCCTTTGTCCAGGGCATGTGGCAATGACCTTCCTGAATCTGACATGTAGAGTCAGATGTGCCAATCCACGATAGATCTTCAGAGCCTGATGAAACTCAAACCCTTTCCGCAGCAGAGCCGCACTCAATTTCTATAAAGACACTTATTTAAGAGGAGCACGTGGAACTAGTCTCTTTTTCTTTATTACTAAAATGGTCATTGTAGCTACCATTTACGGAGCATTTGCTATATCTACCAGACACTTAACTGCATTATCACCTTTAATCTTCAACTCAACTCAATGTAATGGGATGGATACTATTTCTTTTTTACTTATGAATCTCTTTTTAATATGCACACAATACTCTCACACAAGTGACTTTCTAAATGCTAAGAAAACTTTCTGCAGAAAGGAAAGGCAATCACTTCCCAGAGATAATATTTTCTACTTTCCTTTAGATATCTGATTTTTCTACCCAATCAGGCATCTTTCTAATTCTGCCTGGTAGCTATGTTCCCAAGGCATTTAATATGGGAATTAAAAACTAATATTAGGATATATTACCATAGAAGTGGGTGAGCTTTTGGGGAAGCATATGTGACACCCTCAGGTAATGGATGAGTAAAGGCCCAACACAATACCGTACTGTAGGTGGGTAGGCACTGTCTCTGGCTTCAAGTTGGAGGAAAAGACTCTAATTAAAATACTAGTCTAAATGCAGGAGTTACAGCCTCACTTTGCAAACAGCACTTCTATATAAGTTGCTCCAACATTCATGTTCATTCCCACCCCCAACCCTGCACACAAAACCCCTTTTCTACTTTTGCTGGTAACTTGAATCTGCTTTCCATGGGTGCATCTGTGGGTATCCGGGTAACAGCATCAAATCCACAGCACACAGGCTCTGGAGACTGCGGGCACTGAATTGAGCCCTGGGGCTGAAATAACCTACAAATTATTTCCATAATCATGGCCGTTCTCCCCTGAGTTAGCCTCACCCCTACACATACAGGTTTCATTCAAATTCGGCTCCTCTAGAGTTATGTGGATTACAGTAAGTACAAGGCAGAAAATGCCTTCGTGATTCCCAAATAGCAGTAATTTCCTCTAGGAAGGTTCATTTTGTGCTCTATCCCACGTAAGCAGCACAAAAATTTCACCATAATAAAAAGACACAGAGGTTTTCAAGAATAAGGTCCTATGTTGCCACACAAAAAGATTTTATTCAACGTGACCTACTGGATATTTAGATTCTACTAGCAATTTTATGGCCATGAAGGTCCCATCAAAAGGAATTCACACCAGAAATGTATAAGCACAAAAGGGAGCCTTCCTGAAATTGATTAGATAATCATCTAACCTGTTTGGTAAGGCAACAATACCCCAAATCAGGCTACAATCTAGAAATATTTCCAATGAAAAATATTAATTCTAAGAAGGAGACAAAGTTAGTCACTTTTTGCTATAGCCATTGATTCTTGTACATGTTCTCCTTAGGTACAATAGTAATAGGATAAATAGTACACTCAGGCAATAAGAGGCTTTGGAGAAAGAGAGGTTTGGTTTGAATCCACTCCCTAGGTTCAGTAACTGCGTATGTGACTTGGGGTCCAATTATTAGCCTTTGTAGCCTCAGCCTCAACAAATGGGGAACACGATCCACATCAATGGGTTAAAATATGGTTATACAACCTAAGTCACTCACTACTGCTCCAAGAACATGATTCACATTGTAAAACACTTTCAAGATGGGGATATGCGATAAGGACTAAGTAAAGATAGGCACTGATGTTATAATAACGTTATTGCTATCTATTGTTGTTAGAGTAGTTAGACATTTCCTCATCTGCATGGTTTCCAAATAAAAAATAATAAATAAAAAGCTATGCCAGCTGCAGAAAAATGACGACTTATAAAATATATACAAGAATATTTTCATGACCTTAGAGCATGTAGATTTTTAAAATAGGATACTCAGTCTACGGCCATACCACCCTGAACACGCCTGATCTCGTCTAAAATAGGATACTCAAAACACTACTTATTAAGAAGGACTTGAGAAATGAGAATGTCTTAAAATTAAAAGTTTTACTACAACACACTACACCTTTAAGAGAGTAAAAAGCAAGCCACAGAGTAGAAAAAGATATTTGCAACGAATATAACCAACAAAGAGATGATAGACAAAATACATAAAGAACTGCCATGAGTCATTAAGAAAGAAAACTCAATGGAAAATGGACAAGAGGTTGAAATAAGCATTTCACAAAAGATGATATTGAAATTAGCACTCAGTACATGAAAATGTGCTCAACTTCACACTATAGCTTAAAAAAAGAAAAAAAAAATCTGACAATACCAATATCAAGTTGACAAAGATGAGGAACAACTGGAATTCTCTTAGGCTGCTAACAAGGGTATAAATTATGTTAATCATTTTGGAAATTGGCAGTTATCTATTATAGTAAACAGGAATATGTACCTATGCCATGGCCCAGTTACGCCTCTCCTAGGTGCACACGTACCCAACAGAAATGTAGACAAACGTACCCTGAGAACAGGTGTAAGAGTGCTCATAGCAACATTGCTCATGATCCCAAAACCCAGGAACAACCCAAATGCACCTATAGAAAGGCTGCAGTTGCCCTGGGAGTGCCATAGCTTATGCTTCTTATCCTGACATAATTGTTCATAGTGTCCAGTCTCTAACATGCCCTGGTGAACGCCATCAGCACCAAAGGGGGAGTAAGAACCTTCCAGAAGCCATTCCTCAAGAACAATAAGAACACTAGCAAATATTGTCAAAATCAACTTTTTCAGAACTCTGGAAATTAAGGCTTACAGCAATGTAATACGCATTTGTTGAAGACAAATGGCTGAATCTCGGTAGAAACAGCAAGTTTTACAGCATTTTTAACTTGCCATATTTCCATCTTTTTTTTTTTTTTTTGAGACAGAGTTTCACTTTATTGCCCAGGCTAGAGTGAGTGCCGTGGCGTCAGCCTAGCTCACAGCAACCTCAAACTCCTGGGCTCAAGCAATCCTGCTGCCTCAGCCTCCCAAGTAGCTGGGACTACAGGCATGTGCCACCATGCCCGGCTAATTTTTTCTATATATATTAGTTGGCCAATTAATTTCTTTCTATTTATAGTAGAGATGGGGTCTCGCTCTTGCTCAGGCTGGTCTCGAACTCCTGAGCTCAAAGGATCCGCCCACCTCGGCCTCCCAGAGAGTTAGGATTACAGGCTTGAGCCACCGCGCCCGGCCTCCATCTTTGTTTTCTCATCTCCACAATCACATGAAAACCAGCAGCCCAGCAACCACTGGAGGAAATAGAATGGGATTACAGTGCCCCCAAAACACCTGAGAGAGTTGTCATTGGCCCACCTGTCTAGCAGGTCCCAGGAAACCCCATTCACAGGGCTTGTCCCTATTTGACCTGACTCAGACTCACTCATGCAAACAGTCTTTACTCCAGGGGCGGGTTGTGAAAAACAATCAATACAATTGATTAACACCACAGTTGCCTGAGGCAATGATAACAGTTGGGCCAATGACCAGGAAACTTGAGGAAAAGCTGGGGAATAAGATTTCTAAAGGAGACTTTGAAAAATTCTGACACAGTCCTGAAAGTCTAGACGGTCACACACATGCACATGCACATGCATAGCCCCAAGAAGGTCCTACCCCCCAGCTGACCCCATATGGCTCTGTGAAAGCACAGACGAAGGCTAAGGCTGAGCTGAAAACTAGCTGCTTGAGCACTGAAGAGGTGCTTCAACACACAGATTTCTATTCAGGAAAGACTGGTGGACTTACTGCTTCTGGGCATTTAAGAAAATCCCTGTCTAATCATTAGATGACCAATAAACTAGCTAAGCAGAGACTTCGGTGGCCACATATGACAAAGCATAAAGACTTTATTTTACAGATTTCAGGAAAGTCACTGAACAAAGCACCACCAACAACAAACCTGGAGGACAGGGAGTGGATCTGCTTCCAAGAGTGTGTCACACTGCATTATTTAACATGTACAGTTTCAACCAAAAAGTATAAGATGAGCAAAGAAACGATGAAGTATGGCCCATACACAGAAAAAGAAATAATCAATAGAAACTGTCTCTGAGGAAGTTCAATGTTGAGTGTGCTAGACAAAGACTTCAGATCAACTTTTTTGAATATATTCAAAAAATAAAGAAAATCATGTCTAAAGAAATAAAGTATGAGAATGATAATCACATCCCAAATAGAAAAATCAATAAATAGAATTTTTTTTTAAAAAAAGAACCAAATATAAATTCTAGAGTTAAAATACAGAATAACCAGAAGAGCTAACCAGCAGATTTGAGCAGGCAGAAAAATGAATCAGTGAACGTAAAGTAGATTCAGTGAGATTATTCTAAGGAATAGGATAAAAACAGAATGAAGAAAAATGAACAGAGTCTCAGAGACCTGTGGGACACTATCAAGCATACTAATACAAACATAATAGGAGTTACAAATAGAGAGAAAGAAACAAATGAACAAGAAGAGTATTGAAGAAATAATAGCCAATAACTTTCCAAAGGTAATTTAAACAAACACACACTCACATATGCATACAAATCTACACATTCTAAAAACACAATGAATTCCCGATAGTGTAAACTCAAATAGACTGACACCTAAACATATCATAATCATATATTTAAAGACAAAGACAAAATCTTCAAAACAGTAAGGGAGAAGCATCACATACAAAGGATCCTCATAGAATTAACAGCTGATTTTTCATTAGACAATACAAAGGCCAGAAAGCAGTGGGATGACATTTTGAAAGCACTGAAATAAAACTGTCCATTAAGAATTCTATAACCAGCAAACTACCCTTCAAAAATGATAGAGAAATTAAGTCATTCCCAGATAAACAAAAGTGTCCTGCCTGAATGATAAAAGACATATTCACTATATTCAACTAATAAGCTGTGTGTGGGGGTGGGATATGGGAGATGGCTTATAGGGTACCTGAAACTTCCTGTATCTTGTCCTGGGTGGTGGTTACATATTTACTTTGAGAGATAGTTCATTGAGCAGTATATTTATGTTTTGTATACTCTTCATTCTGTGTGTTTTACATCACAGATTAAAAAAAAAAAAAAGATGCTTTGTCTTTACACAAACAAAATCATCACTTTATATTTCTTACTTTAATTGTCCAAAGCCAGAAACTTAGTGAAATAAACTATTTCTCTCCTCCATACCTTTGCTCTGGCTCTCTCTTTGCATGGAATATTCCCACTGTCCATCTCACCCCATTTATTCTTGCATTTCCTTTAACATTCACTGTTGGGCCTTACCACATCATAAAGACTTGTTCCTGTGTCTGTTCCCCCTATTATATGTGAGCACTTTTATGGGTATGAAATGAAGATTTGCGAAATTAACTCATTAATGGAAAAATAGAGAAAGCCTTCTTAAATAATAACACCAAAAAAGTTCGTATAGGGTGTATTACAACTATCCAAACTCAAAGGATTCCCTATAAAAGCAAATATTCCCTATAAAATTAGCAGGGAAGTCTTTTTTCAAACCACCAAGTGAAACTGCAAGAATGCTGAGTAGAAAAGTTCTGATGAGAAATATAAAATGTTTAGGAATAGCCAGCTATTTCTAGGATGTCATTATTTTATTTTATGATTCATATCAGAAAAGAACACATTTTGATACATTTTTTTGACAGCTCAAATCATGTCTAAAATAAGGAATTCATGACCCCTGTCTAAAGTAAGACAGAAATGGTACTGAGATTACACTAAGGAATCCTTCCACCCACAGCAAACACAGCAAGTTTCTCACATCCAACTCATAAGCCCCCTCGACTCTCACTCTGAACCCCTTTGGATAAGATCTCTCATTCCTGAAAGTCAGTACAGATGTGTATTATTTTGTCACTCACATTCTTTGTTTTTACAATGAGCAACAGATAAATTTCACCACTAATAGGGAAAAAAAGGTGGGGAACTTAGGCAAGAGAGGAAGGTATCCAGTTAGGAGGTTTGAAATGCCCTACAAAGTGAGTGCCCAACGAACCTGAAAGAGGAAGGCATCACCCAGGGAGTTGCTGAGGCAGAAGACGAAGTCCTTCTTGGGGTGCTCAGGCACGGCCTGCACGATGCTGTTCTCCACCCAGACGGCATGCTTGGGGATGCTGTTGTGGTCTATTCCAGACCTGCCGTCACTCTCGTAGAAAAAGAGCGTACATCCTGAAGAAACAGAGCAGAGGTCTCCATGAGTATCTGGTGCTTGGGCAATAAAGAGCCTATAGTGGAACCTAACCCTTGTGCCCCATCAGAAGGAAAGAGTTGGAAATTAAAGTGTGCAGAAACCAGGAAGTAAAGAAAATGGCGCCATGTTTGGACTGAAGTCTTAGACAAGCCTAGAGAAGGACAAAGCCCTTAAGTCACAGCTTCTCAACCTGCATGGGACTCCTTCATGCAAGCCTTTCGAGTTCTTTCAAACACTCACTTTCTGTTTTAGAATGTTTGCTGATAGGTCTCCTAATAGTCACAGGGGTCTTGTGGCTCCTTTGCCCAGTGGAGGGCGCAAACATGGTTCTACAGGCCAGAATGGTACGTGGCACCGTGTGAGGACTATAAGCCTTTGGAGCCCATTCCAATATGTCTTACATGACATGCAACCAGGAAACTCTAGACAATGTACTGAGTTTCTGGACCATGCCCTTGAAGAAAACAATATATATAATACTAGCTTGAAGTGCTTTGAGGATAAGGAAAGCAAAGACACATTTTTGGATGCAGATCTTATCTATAAAAATTTTTTTTTTCTGAAAATAAATCACATCTCCTTATTCCTACTAAAAGAGGAAATGCATGGCACACATATGAAGGCCTGGGGGAAGTCAGAGTCCCAGTTCATACCTAATAGTACTGTGACATTAATGAGACAGTAGCCGCAGAATATTTCATAGGCTTGTGGCAAGATGGCTTCAATAGATTCCCTCCATCATCACCTAAACTTGAAGCTCACTATAAGAGCAATTACTAGCTGAACACTTAACTATCAACTCATCGAAATCAATCTCAGGGAAAGCCTGGGTGCAACTTTATGGCTTTCCCTCAACTTCAGCATAAGGAACTCAGTCAATTTTCACCATCTTCCTTTCCACAAGCATTGTCACACTTTATGTGAATGGCAAAGCCCTTGAAAGTATGATCTATTCAGCTACAATGTAAGTCAATAAAGCAAATTTACTCATATGCAATTAGGAATATAGAATGATGCAGAGCAATGGAAGTCACATTGGTTCCAAGGCAATTTTTCTTAGCCCATAATATTTCACATTACCATGAAACAACTACATCCCTACACACAGCTGAAGGTGGCATACTGGTGTGCCATGCCCACCCATTTCACATGTTTTCTCCGAAACAGTGTGTGATGTTCCTGAGCTCTAAGATTTCACATTTGACCTTGTCTCCACAGTCAAGGAGTCTCAGTGATCCCTTCTACCCATTCAAGTTATAGTGGGTTCTTTCTTCAAAGGTAAAGTCCTATGCCAATGTTCTTTTAAAAGATAAAATCTTGTGAGAGAGGGGAGGAGAGGATGGGTATATACAACCACAACGAGTAAGATGTGCAATGTCTGCGGGATGGTCACGCTTGAAGCTCTTACTCAGGGGGGAGGGGGGGCATGGGCAATATATGTAACCTTAACACTTGTACCCCCATAATACGCTAAAATAAAAAAGATAAAATCTTATGGTATTTATTGCTATAAATTTTTAGAGTTTAGTTTGGGGTTTAAAAGTTACATGTATTAAATTTAAATATACACCTCTTGAGTAGTCTGCCCCAACTCTAGTTTCCCCCAAATCCGTATGATTCAAAGATCTCAAGGTTTTTCAGGAACACTTACATCAAATAGCAGAGTCATCCATATCTCCTATATCCATGTCTTAAATTAGCATAGATCAGAGATAAATAAGAAAACAAAAAGGAGAGGGGAGACTTTTTTTTCCCCTAAATCAGAGGTTCTCCTGGTGGAGCCAAGTTTGGCAACAACAGTTTTGGTTGTCACAACTTGGGACGAGATGCTACTGGTATCTAGTGGGCAGAGGACAGGGAAGCTACCAAGCATCCTACCATACCCAGGGCAGCCCCCACAACAAAGAATTATCTAAAAAATGTCAACAGTGCCACTGCTGGGAAACTCTGCCCTAAATAATCTTTATGACTAACAATATACTCATGATCCACAGATTCTTAA
This sequence comes from Mirza zaza, assembly GCA_008750895.1. Taxonomy (NCBI): domain Eukaryota; kingdom Metazoa; phylum Chordata; class Mammalia; order Primates; family Cheirogaleidae; genus Mirza; species Mirza zaza. Next base: position 93,996 of record VSMD01089267.1, read on the forward strand.
CATAAAAAAAGCAACACACCTTACCATAGGTTGAGAACAGAGAAAGAAGTCTGTAGATAATAAATTAGGGGACACCCCAAATCCTAACACAAGCACACATTAACATTGCATGGTCTTCCCAAACAGCTATTTTTATAACTTTTCAACTTTGGTTTAGAATCACCCATAACAGCAGGTGACTGAAATCAGCTTTCACTCAATTATCAACTTGTTCCAATTTTAAGACACACAGGAAGCAGCAAATCCAAGAACTACAACACTCCCTGATAAAATCTGTTTACCTTCATCTTCACTTGGACATAATCTGAATGCTCTTCAGTTGTCTACAAAGACACGCCAGAGACTTAGTTCCAGATGAAACTTTATGTTTTTTATAATTAGTGATGTTGTCAAATGTGAAAGAATCTTTGGAAAAAATCTCTATCCCACAGTTCCCAGGTGTTCTGCTTTTTATTTCTTAGTATCTAAGAATTGCTAAGAAAAAGTCAGCAGCAAGTCTTGCTTTTGAGTGGCAAGGACAAAGCCCCAAAGATGTCAACACATAATGGGGACCCATCGGGACGAACACGCAAAGGACTCTGTGGCTCTGCGTTTCCAGCCTGGATCCTGACAGATTATGTCACTCAGATCTGGGTCACCAGAAAAGTGAAGGCTCCCCCTACCCATGGGCTCATGGGCTGTGCTCCTGAACGCCCACAGCTGGGCTTTCTATGTCATTTATTCTCTAAGGGAACAGCAGAAACAAAACAAGCCCCTCTGCTACGGGCCAAGTGAAAAAAAGTCAACTAGTTATTTTTATTCTAAAAAAAAATAATTTAGAATAGTTTTTATTCTAAAAAAATATTATTTTTATTCTAATTCATTGCTGCTCTCAAATTTACAGTCAGAGGCACCTGGGAACCAGGAATTCAGGGCCTATTATGGGATGAATCTGTGTCCCCCAAAATTCCCAAGTTGAAGTCCTGACCTCCACTATACCTCATTCAGGCAATATGAGGTCACAGGGTGGCCCGGATTCGAGATGACCAGTGTCCTTAGACGAATAGGGAATTTGGACATAGACAAGGATAGGGAAGACTGTGTGAAGATACTAGAAGAAGACAGACATCTCCAAATCAAGGAGAGAGGGGAGGTCTCAGAAGTAACCAACCCTGTCAACACTTTGATCTCAAACTTCCAGCTTTCAGGACTTCAAGACAGTAAATTTCTGCTGTTTAAGCCGCCCAGTCTGTGGTGCTTGTTATGGCAGCCCTAGTGCCTCCCAACCTTGTGGATTCAGCAGGTGTGGGGTACAACCTCAGGTGACTGTAAAGCAGGTGGTCTTCTGATCAGGCGATTAAGAACTTAGCAGTAATTTATCAAATAAATGCTAAGGGAACAGAGGCTGCAGGATCCAGTGGTGTGCACATGTGGGGGAGGAACACGAGGTGGAGGAAGAAGAGGACTTTCACCTCCTCCCCGCACGGCAGAGCAGCTGGCATGGTCCAGGCCCCTCAGATACAGCCACCCTGCAGTGCCTCCAAATTCAGCCAAGGCAGGTCATGCATGAGAAAGAGCAGCAGCAGTCCTCTACAGTGCTTCCGCAGGATGAACACCGTCAGTGTTTCACAACCGCTTCATCAAAAAATCATCAAAAGATAAAGCTCTAGTTGAGCACCACGACAGAGGAGTCTGGGCCCCTGGGAGACTTCATAGCACAAGCCTTAAACGGCCTATTTCTGACAGACAGGTGGGAGGGAAATAAAGTTCTGTCTTGCTATGGCATTGGCATTGTGGGTGTACGGGGCATGCAGCAAAACTCACATCCTAACCAACACCCTCCCTTCCTGTTCCATCAGCCATCAACGCAGTAGCTGCAACAGCCCATAGTAACAGGGCGGATCCAAACCCTACTTGTGCAAGGGTTGACCTGCTCATCACCGCACAGGCATGCGTCCACCTCCCTGAGCAGGGCTCTAGGCTGTTCTACACCTCTAGGATTGGATGTTCCCGAACCAACCACAGCTGGTGAAATCCAGTATAACGATCTAGTTTGACACTGCTAAGCCGGGCATCTTCCTCCTATGCCCTTCCATGGATCTTGTGAACCATCTTAACCTATTCTGACATATATTAATTGTTTCAAATCTAGCTTGTGATGTAAATTCTAAGTATGCTTAAAACAGTGTTTTTTTTTAAACACAGAGCTCACAAATGTATTATAATTTCTACACTACCAAGACATATGCAGATATGTGCAAAAATATATACATGCATGTCACAAATGCACGCAAAATGACAATGAAGAGCAACAGTTATATTGCTCTTTAATATATGGTTATATGATAAGAAAATATAGGAACATATGCATACATGTATGTATCTCTGTATATGCATACTCAAACAAAGCTTGTGACTTTTTCCACAAACATATGGTTTACACATTCCACTACCATCAGGTTGAACCCTATGAAGTTAGTGATAATCAATTTTTTTTTTTTACCTAAAAAAAAAAAGGCAACTTCATAGGATTCAAGCTAAGGATTTTCCCTCCAAAACAGTCACTGTGAAATGCACAAACTTGAATGATTCTAAAAAAATTTTTTTGGAACTCATCCTTTGAAACTGTCATCAGAACCAGCTGTATATATGACAAAACTAGACATGAGATGCTCCTCTAGCTAAACTGTGGAAAAAAAAAAAAAAGTAAAGGAAATAAAAATGTCATTTGCAGGACTAGGGATGGGGGCGTTACTAATCAAGGGACGTAAAGGTCCAGTTGAGTCAGATGAACGAGTTCTAGAGATCTGCCACACTGCACCCGTAGTCTGCAATACTGTATTGTACATTTAAAAATGTGTTGCGAGGGTGAAGCTCATGTTAAATATTCTTATCACAATAAGATAAAATTGTTTTAATCAGCATGAATTAAAACGCTATATGGTAACAAGACCACCCACCCTGTCCCACGAGGATGTGCACGATTTTGCACAAACACTGTTGCATCCAAGCGCTGGGCCAGGGCTCCCCATTTACCTTTCAGGGACACCCAGTAGTGCTTCCACTTCCTCCGGGTGGCCGACTCCACCTTCTTGTTCTTCTTGTGCACCAGGAAGTTCTTGACGGCCAGGGCGCCGGCCTTGCGCACCGTGCCCTGCGCGGCCGTCAGCAGGACGTCCGACTGGCCCGGGGAGCTCAGGGTGCCGCTGCTCTGCTCGTCGCTGTGCGCCGAGCCGGCCTCCTCCAGGCTCTCGCTGTTGTTGCTCATCTCCAGCTCCCTCCGGAAGTTCTCGTACACGCCCTGGCGAGCCGCGTCCCCGGTGGAGCTGCTGCCGCTGTCGCTGCCCACGAAGGCCCGGCCCGTGGGGGGCGAGTAGCTGGAGTTGGTGGCATTGGATCGCCTGGACAGGAGGTCCGTGTCGGTGGCGGCCCCTTCAATCCCACTGTCTGCAAACTCACTGCCCTCGCCTGCGTTGACATCCTTGGGAGCAGAAAGGGAGAGAAAAGAAGACACGCGTCACACCGGGAAAGCACCAAGGAGCTCCCGCGGGTCACACCCGAGGCAGCACGGGACCCCGAGACACGGCCGCTCCTGGGCCACGTCCCTCTCAACCCCTGCACGGCCACAGGCCCAGCTGGCCCGCAGAGCCGCACGGGACACCCTGAGCCACCCTGCGTGAGGGCAAAGGACTCGGGATGTTCGAGAATTACGCAGGAAACAAGGCACACTTCCAAGAGCATATCGTTTATCCGCCTAATACTGGATGCCGCCACCACTGTGCAGACAGAGCACAGCGCTCTCACCCCCATCGGCCTGCCCTGAACTCCGGGAAATTCTGCAGGAGATCAGTTAGTGGTTCCGGAGGTACAGGGGTGACAATGGATAACTAGGTCTTTAGAGACGATACCTTTTTTTTGTTTGTTTGTTTGTTTTTAAATAAAAGGCCTGCTTAGGGGTCTCTTTTATAATGAGGCGACTGAAAAGATAGCCTAGCGCACCTCCCCACCCCACTCACCCAGCAAGGCCCCATGTCCCCGGAGCAGGCGAGAGTCCTCATCCTCTAATCAGCTTCGCTTCTTGAAAACAAGCAGCCTCTCACTCCGCATTGTGCTAAAAAAGTCTGTGGGGCCCACAGCTCCAGCGCAGGCTCTCCAATTACCTTGCCCTTTCAAAGCCGGGATGCTAGGAGCCCGCGGCAGGCTACTCGCCGCCCCTGGGCCAAGTGACAGCTCGGGGCAACTGCCAAGATACTGGGGTATCAATTTCCAGCTTAAAACCATTGGGAACTTCCAAAGCTGCCCCTGCTCTCAAGTTGAACATTTCCGGGACAGACAGGTCTGTTCTTAAATCAGAATCTTAATTGCTCTAAAGTGCTACAGGCATTTCCATAAACAATAATTAAATAATGGTAGTAATCAAGGGAGGATAATGACAGCAGTATTGGACAGGACAGCTCCACAGTCTTATGGATAAGCGATGAGACCGATTGTTCTCAAAGGAAGAGGATGGGAACGTGAGCCCGACAGAAAAGAGATGGCAAAGCAATATTATGGTGTGGTGGTTTCACCAGTTTGGGGGCCTATCGTCTCACAAATAGCTCATTATGACACAAACATGTAAAAACTAACTGGATATTCAGAATTGCCGTAAAAATGAATGCTTTGCATCTTTGGCAAAAGGCAATGGGGCAGAATGAGTCATGACACAAGCTAATATTGTTCTACTCGGGTGGGTGCTGCACCCAGTATCTCCACAAACCCCACTTAGTCGATTCGAAATTAGAATTGTTCAAAGTCCACCTTCATCATGGATAAATAGTATGTGAGTAACTAAAAGAGGTGGACAGCCAGACATGGAAAAAAGAAATGAAGAAAGTGGAATGGTGGCAGGAGGTAGCTGAGTGAGCTTCTAAGGATCAATCCCATTCCAAATGGGGTTTAGATCCCTGGGAGTCAGAAGGAATTAAAGGGGGACAAAGAAACCATGGACGCAGCTCAGAGGTAGACCCCTGTAGCTGCTGGTCCCGTGGTTTTGCTGTCTGCTCTTCTGCCTATTAACAGCCATGGATGGACTCTGCTCCAGTTGCTAAATGCTCCATACAAACAGGAAAACACTACTATCAACCCACATTTCTCCCTGGCAGGGACATTTAGCATATGCTTCCCTGTCGATATAAGACAGTAAGAAAATGTGACAATCATTGATTATTCAAGATAGCCATGAGTCATGGAAGATGAGGAGTCTGTGAATTTCATCCAAACTTGTGGATTCATTTTCACATGTCTCAGTCCTTTTCCGAGGGAGGTTGGGTGTGCATGGAAGAATCAGCTATAATAACTCTCTTCTAAAGTGCAAAGAGGTGAGATGCTCTGTCAGACAGGGAAAGATAAGCTACACAGGTAGCACTCCTAGTTCATGAGAGAGACTTCTGTACAAAGAGAAGAAGAATCGACCCCAGGCATATAGTGATTCCCAGAGCTCCAGAACAAGAAGGAACCTTGCAAAGCCATCTCCTCAATGAACAGACGAGGGTGTTGGGGCTCAGAAAGTCACAAGCCTGGCAGGTGGCAGATGCACACAAGCTTCCCAGGACTTTTTCCACGATTCTATGGCGGCCTCATGGCAGGTACCACATGACCAGATTCTGTCATATAAATATTCACCTCCATGCCTTCCCCCTTTGTTTACCAGCAATGGCTCTTTCTAGTTTTTCCCAGCAAAAGCTGAGTGGCTGTTAATCCATTTGCCTTGATTTGCCTGGCAAAGAGCTAAAACCTGAAAATGGAAGAAAACAGAAGAAAGAGATGAGAAAAGGATGAAGAAAAGACAGACAGAGACTGGACAGACCAGCTCTCAAGAGCGTGTCTCTTAAGGTTTGCTACATTCCCACAAACCATTCCTCCCTTGACAGGATGCCCTTAGGTCTGCCCCTATTTAAACTTAAAGCCTCTACGGACACTCACCTCTCTGTCATACCTGAACATCTGCTCATGCCAGCTGACACTGCAACCTTGCAGCAGCCCAGACTGTGTGCGTTCAACTCTGGAACAGCCACTAAACTGAGCAAAGACGTGATTCCTCCAAGTAAGAGACCTGCTGGCCCCAGCCGAGCTTGCATACTTTGGGAGCACAAACTTGGTGTCATCACTGGGGAATGCTCTTGCATCTGTGATCCCAGTGAGCCCAGACGACTCCACCTTGTCTCAAGTGGTTATTCAGGCTCAGTGGTACATGTGCCCCCACTGATACAGGACCCAACCCACTGGGAGACACAGGCGGGTTGCCCAGCCCCAGCTGCTGTGTAGTCATGGAGCTTGGGATGCCCTAAATACCCAGAAGCCCATTCGCTGGCATCATCAGAAACGGTGATGACCCAGGCAGAGGCAGGACTTCACACTGTTCTTTCTTCTTTCTCATTGTGTAGCAAACTAACTTGTTGGTCATCTTTCAGAAGGGCCCCTACCTACCTCACTGTCAAGTACACTTCACACCTGAGAAACCTGCTTCTCCCCATGCCCAGAAAGCACCTGCAAACCTCCCCACTCTTCCCAGCAGCAAGGAATACAGAAAGCTGACACCAGGGAATAGTCTGATGGAGACTCAACAGGCTTTGTGGCAATTGCAAGGTATGTTCCTTTCTATAGCCAAATACTAAACCGTAATCAAAAAAGTCAGAGGAAGTCAAGGGAAATGGTTAAGACCTTAGCTAGGCAGAAAAATAATTCTAAACTCAGTACATGATCCAGCAGCGAGATCCAGAAAACAGCTCAAAATAAACTCTCGGTGTTAGAAACACTCCACTGAAGAGACTTCCGATGATGAACAACATTCACAGGGCAGGGAGGCTCTTAAATCCTGCTCTCCCAGGACAAATCCTCCCAAGCCAGATTTTCAGGGAACTTACCAGTTTCCATTCCACTGGCAGTTTCCCAAAATGAATGTATGCACAAGTGGCCAGCTGTAGCCCAAAACATGCGACAGCTGCTGAGCAAGAGTTTTCTTAGCCGTTTTAGCCGGGCAACAAATGCTCAGATGAGCTCCCGTACTAAAACGGGGAAGGCAAGAGGCAAATTCGAAGCCTGTTTTCACTGCTTTGAAAACTGGAGGGTCACCCTGCATGAATGTGGACTAATGACACATTGTGGTAGAGCTCAAGTTGTTTTGACAAGAGACTTCAAATACTGCCACAGGGAGAGGTTTTCTGTGTTAATGATGTGCGAACATAATTTTGAAAAAGTAACTAGCCAGAAAGTGCAAAGGCCCTGGGACAACCTGGGAACCAGCAGAATCAATTGGCCACTTGTAATAAAGGTATAAGTTGACTGCAATTAGAAACTGTTTTCTTAGTCACTTTAATTTCCCTGATAGATACAGAAGCCCATTAGCTTTAACATACCTGTGCAGAAAAGGTAAAAATAATGCAGGAGAATTCACTAAATTTCAGGGGGGTAAAGAAATTCTGATTTGCAAAAACCTGGAATTAGAACTATTTCTGCCTTGTTAAATTCTAAAATGTTCCTCCTCTGTTTTATTTTCTTCTTATCCCCAAAATATAATCCCCCTCCCCAAAACACAAGTGTGAATACCACATTTGCCTCTCAGTATTCTCTCCTCGGTTTACTCTGTATACTCTCCTTTGGTAATCTCAGTACAGCCAATATCAATTCTACGTAAATTACTCTGAACCTGTCCATGCCTCAGTTTTCTCATCTGTATTATGGGGACAGCAATAGTGCCCACTTTGTAAGACACTTCATAAGAAGTGAGATTGAGTTAACCCAGGAAAAGTGTCTTCAACTGTGCCCAGCACATAGTACCTGCTCAAAAATGTTAACTATAATCCCATCATTCCCATCTTCAGCCTTACTTCCATCTTAGCGCAGCCTGACCTCGGGTGCTTCCTGCACCAACATGGATGGAATAAACGCTGCCTCTGAAAAACTTGGGAAAAACCAGGTATCATGGGAAAAACAGACAGACCAACGGTGGTGTGAGCCTAATACTAACTAGGCTTGTTAATTATTTTCACATCCACAAAACAGCACAATAAACTAAGGAAACGGTGACATTATCCACACTGGAAATTAGTAACTCTTGGGCACTATTACTAATAATTACCATTCCTGAATTACTAGAAATAGGAAACCAGCTCTATTTTCCCTCTCCTTCCTTTGTCAAGGCAAACTCTCCACACCTTTTTATGTTCCCAACACCCACTTCCTCTCCTCTAATGATTCCCAATGAAATCATTGGGAAGACATTGACTCACAATGTCTCTCAATTATAATCACTGGAACCAAAATCATTACATTACTGTCGCTAAAAAGAGACTCCAAAGTAAGTTAGCAAATGCCTGAAATGTGGCTTCAGGTAACTCTGATTGGGAGTGCTTCATGTCCACGTTAAATGAATCACCTTCTCTCCTTCCACATATGTTTTCCATGTATGTGCTTCCACCTTGTAGTCTTCCCTTCCCCAACACCCCATAATATACCACGTTCCCAGTCCCTTTTCTTCCCTTCCTAGTGCTACAGCCCTGGTTCAGCTTCAAGCTGTCTCTGGTAGCTGTCTTCTTTCCTTTGTGCATGCCATTGCCAGGTAAATCTTCCAGGAGCAGTGAGGACTCCCCAGACTGTGGTTCAAGATCCTTCATGAACGTCCGGCATCAGCACTTGAGTTCTGGATGCGCCCAGCCACCAGAGCAATTGGAGCGCTCATCCCAGGGCATGCTCCCAACCTCTCCTGCTTCCAGGAGCACGCACGCATTTAATATTTCCTTTTCTACGGCAGAAAGCCTTCTCTTTTCCCTCCTCCAATCGCAGTGCCAACTTCTCTGCAGCATGTCCCCTCCCCTGCCCCAACTCTACTCTTGTCACATTGGGCTCCTTGCCATTCTTTGAATGTCCTGGGAAACTTTTTTTTTGAGACAGTGTCTGGCTTTGTTGCCCAGACTAGAGTGAGTGCCATGGCGTCAGCCTAGCTCACAGCAACCTCAAACTCCTGGCCTCAAGCAATCCTCCTGCCTCAGCCTCCCAAGTAGCTGGGACTACAGGCATGCGCCACCATGCTCGGCTAATTTTTTCTCTCTATATTAGTTGGCCAATTAATTTCTTTCTATTTATAGTAGAGACAGGGTCTCACTCTTGCTCAGGATGGTTTCGAACTCCTGACCTTGAGCAATCCGCCCACCTCAGCCTCCCAGAGTGCTAGGATTACAGGCGTGAGCCACCGTGCCCAGCCTCTGGGAAACTCTTCCTGCCCACTTACAACTCAATAGCCAACTCCTCCTCTCCTTCAAGTCCCTACCCAAGTCTGCCCTCTCAAGAGGGCCCACCCTGGCAATCCTGTCTGAAATCGCCCCCTACCTGTCCCCACCCACCTTCCTCACGCTACTCTGTCTCTCTTCCTCAGAGCATCGCTTACTTCTCCTGCTAACTGTTTTCTACCGCACATCCACCTCACTCCAACAAGCTCCACGAGCTCAGGGATCTTTTCTTGTCGACGCATCCCAAGTGCCAGTAATAGCACCTGGCATGGGGTAGGCACTTTAAAAATAATTGTTGAATGAACGAACTGCTGCTCATTTTCCACCACAATCTCAAAAACGAGGAGAACAGCTTCTCATGGAACTCACTTCAGTTGTTGGGTTTAAAGGTTTAGTCATTTCTAAGCTCGGCTCACGCTCAACGAAAGTTGAGGTGACAAATTAGTCCCAGCTGTAAAGCTTAAATTTGCAAGCTTCAAGCAGTCCATTTGTATTATGTCTCATACGGATGCAACCAGAGTTCTTCTTTTTTTTTTTTTTTCTTTAACTTTTTTAGAAGTAGAGAAAGTAAGAGAGACATATTGGGCTATTTTACAGCCCAAGCTAGTTACTCTGTCAACAGGTAATCCAACACCAACTATGCCCAAATGACAAAGGGAAAGGCCTGTCAGAAGATTCCTAAGTTCTCCCTGGGCCCCGTGGAGACCCTGCTGGACCCTCACAGCAGGCTGACTGCACAACCCCAGCCTGCAGAGTCGACTTTCCTCCTTAGAGAGCCCTCAAGTCCCAATGCCCCCTTCTTCCTCCTCTGTTATGCTCCAAAACCAACGATTACACAATATTGTGACACAATTTGAGTCAAAGGGCATAGACTTTCCTCCACTACTATACTAGACAAAGAATGTGATTTTCAAAAGGCTGAACTGCCAGGCACGGTGGGCACAGTGGCAGGCACCTGTAGTCCCAGCTCCTCAGGAGGCCGAGACAAGAGGAGTGCTTGAGCCAAGGAGTTTGAGGCTGCTGTGAGCTATGACTGCACCTGTGAATAGCCATTGCACTCCAGCAGCCTGGGCAACATAGCAAGATCCCACCTCTTAAAAAAAAAAAAAAAAGGGAGGGGGGAGCCTGAACATTCCCAATGGATATTAGCATAAATGAACAGCTCTCAAAGAATATGCCAAGGGTCCCTAACATACTTTCAGAGAGTCTCTGAGGCTCTTCTTTTTCCAATTGCCTGTGCAAGGTTGGATCTTACTCATACAGTCCAAACAAACAGCGTTTTGCAAGAGAGGAGATGCAGAAGTAGCTATGAGACTCCCGTGTCTCTCTATTAAGCCAGAATTAAAAGAGATTTGCCAAAATACAAAACAATGCCTCTCACCTCATATTTTTTATGTTAGAGAATAAAAAATTTTAAATAAAGTTATTTACATAACTTTAACATATAATGTGTATATTGCTCTTTTAAAAGGAATTAATAAGTATTTTTTACATTTCTGTTTCAATTTCTAATGTGATAAATATTTATAGATATAACCCACAGAAACAGAAGCCCCTCAGAGTCTGAAACACTTTTTACGAGTATAAAAGGGTGTGAGAACTGCTGACATAAGCCACCCCCAACTACCTACCCACCTTCCCACTCCCCAAAAAAGAGATCTTGGCAAAGGAGACATACATTCTTGTTGAAAATGGATGGGTTTGTTTTTAAAATAAATATCTCACTGCTTAGCTTACATGCCAGAAAAAGAAAGATAAAAAAAAAAGCATCAGACAGAAGACAGAGGAGAAGGAAAGAAAGAAAGGGGTTCTTTCAAAAATAGATTTTACATGCAAATTTTTTGTTTCATAAAGAATTAACCTTCTTAACCAGAAGCCTCTATATGGACTTTAGGGGACCCAGGGTTCCCTTGAAGTGATATGCAGAAGAAGGGTGGTCCCTGTGTTTATCTAAAAAAAAAGGGCCAGACTTTGTTTGCATCCCATTCTCAAAGGAGCCTGAGTCTGAAGGTCAAGAATCACTTGGCTGTTGATGTCAGTTCTCAGCTCAGGAAACTAATTTATTTCTAAGCCACTTAAGCTAAGTTGTAAAACAAAACGAAATATTAAAAATCAACCCAATTTTTTTTCTAGGAACTAAGGACCCTCCCACCTCTCAGAAAGCTACACTGTTCCTCTTGTTAAAAATCATCAACTCGGTTACTTGCTTATGAAAGCAAGCAAGCACCAGGCACGGCTGTGCTGGGACATCCCGGCCATCTCTCTCCGCAACCCCTGTTGTAGGCGACAGGAGTGGGCAGTAACAATTTTGTTTGCAGGCAAATCCTTTTTTGCTTTTGTACCAGAATTAAGGGGTTTGATCTTAATAAAGTCTGCAGACACAGTGCAGCGTGGGGTGTGCTTCTGAAAGAGTCAGAGGCCCTGGATTTTAATCCAGTTGTGAGAATTATCACCCAATCTCTTTAATTTCTGGGATTGCTGAGGTGTCTGAAACTGGTCAGTGAAACCCACACACCTGGCCGCAGGCGCCACAACTCGGCTAGGGACTCTAACCCGGGACTCCTCCTCGCTGCCCTCCCACTGAGGCAGCAGTGGCTGGAGACATGCTCGGTACCGCAGCGCCACATTCTTTCGTCTCCCAAGCAGATAGATGAATGAAGCTCTCCTCACAAGCATGCACAGTGGCTCCAAGCCAAAGCTTCCCTTAGAAACACAGAGCCTGGCTACAAGTCTCCATCAAATGGCAGCGTTCTCTCTCTCCAACTCACCCACTGAAAGTCTCAGCGACGCAGGAGAGCTGAGCCCTCCTGGAACAACAAGGCAAACTTCACCATCACAACTCACAACCACTCGTCTCTGAGCATCTGTTATGTGCAAGACACCACGCCACGAGTTTCCCATTCATTCCCTCGCAGAATCCTCCCATCCGCCTCATTTAAGAGGCACTGAGATGCCTAGAAGTTAAATAAAGAAGTACAAGGCTCAAACTTGAAAGCTCGAATATGCTAATAACCTCTTTGTAGGACATGAGCTGCCTCCTCTGCTCTGTCTGTAACCAAAGACATACAGAAAGAGTAAAGTTCAGGCCAAAAGACCAATTAGCCATCAATTAAATCCAAGGGGTGACCTGTCAATGTGCTTTTTACAGAAATCAACAGAAGTAAATTCTGCTCGAAGTAGTATGAGGCTCTACTCATACTGACGCACAATGCAAACTTTTATGCACTGCACGCATGCGCAAACTCACACACACACACACACACACACACACACACACGTGCTCAAAATATATGAATGAAACCAAAAATTGTGAGCCAGATGCTGTAGCACATAATATGTGTCACTTTTCAAAACCTAAACGCGCACTCCAGTGACTTCATGTTTCAGTAAGACATCCAACTACTAAACAAATACAAAAATAGGAAGAATGGCCAAAAGCCCTTTTGTGATGATTTTCAGATCAAATGAAGTTGTTCACATTATTTCCAATAACATGTATTTTCTTCCAGCCTTAGAGGGTGTGCTTTGGGGCCAAACGTCTGCCAAAAACTCTTTTCTGGGGAGTAAACTGCTGACGGGACCATCCCAGATTCAACTACATCACCAGGGCAGCCGAGGAGACTCTAAATTCTATGATTCCAGCTCGCTGGAAAGGTCCCTTGGGTCGAAAAACTTTTATTTAAAAAAAAAAAAAAAAAGCATTCTTTTCAAGGAAGCTTCCACACCCACTGCCTCTTAAAATACACTGTTTGGAACATAGTGGGCCCTCAAGAAATTGCGTTGGATGAACATGCCATACTTAGACTGAGAAATGTGGGCGGGTGGATAGTGTTGTGCATAATTCTGGGGTTTGTTTCAAGTCATTAAAGATCCTCACTCAACATATAAAGTCAATACAAAAATAATACTTCCGTTCATTTCAGAGGCTCCGCAAAAGGCTCCCATGCGTGGTGTCCTGTTTGGTTCTCCTCACAGCCCTGATGGAAGCTGGTGTCACTCTGACGGGACAGTGAAGGATGCCGTGGCACCTAAGATGGAGGGACCGGCCCAAGGTCACCCGGTGGGCAGGCAGACAAGCCAGAATGCAAATGCACCTCTTAGGATTCCTAGTCCATCGCACTTTGCATTGCATTAAGCTGCCTAAGCAGTGACTTTATGAGACACCACATTTAGATGATCTCACTTCCATATATTAACCATTCTGGAAGGCAACAAGCCAAAGAATGGAAAGTTCATATAACAATTACACATGACACCTTCAGTGGTGCCAGATCTGGAGGGGGGAACCGCTTTGCTTCGCCTCTGTTCTGGGGGTAACCACGACTCAAAGGCTCACACTTCCATTAGCCCGCCAGGTGTTTGGGGCGGGGGAGGACGGAGGTCTAGATGTCCCCAGTGTTAGAACCATGGACACAGAGGGCCAGAATACAGCCGGGCACCCCTCTCAAATCTTATGTCGAATATGTACTAACTTAGCACTGTTACAGGTAAAAGTGAGAGTCAAAGGTGATGTTCCATTGTTAACGGTCCATGTCAATGTACCCCCCTGCAGACTCCGAAGGAGTCGACCATCTCTCTGAATCGGTCCTGCAGTGCCAATCTGAGGACGCCTTCAAGACAGTCCTGCAAATCCCTTTCAGGTGACCCTTTGAGAGGTCACCTGTCTCCATGACCTGTCAAATTGACAGTGCAGGAGCAGCCCTCACAAGGTAGGCAGAGGGACCACAGGGAGGTTATTCGGTCACTTCTGTCATTACCATCTCAATTCAGAAGAGATGGGTTAAAATGTAGGTGGTGCATCTAGATGCAAGCTTTGTGCTCACCTTTCCAGATCATGAATTCAGCCTTTTTAACAACTGCCTTTCTAGGACACGAGATTTTTGATACAAACACCAAACTACCCTGGGTCTTCAACCCATAGAACACCACTAACAATGATGAAAATTACGACAGCTGACAAGTTCCCTCTTACTGGCTGCTTCCTAAGAACCAGGCACATGTTTCACATGTTATTTCATTCCACTTCCTCAAAAAGTGGAATCCCCCCCCCACACTTGACAGATGAACAGATTAAGGCTACAAGAGAATTAATAACTTGCCAAAGTCCCCCAGGTAAGAAGAGGAAGAGCCAGGATGCCTGGCTTGGACACTATGATGAAAACCTATCCTCGGGCAAGAAAACAGTCTAATGCCAATTTTCTTTTCCCTGGCCCTGCGAGGTCCTCCACCATGTGCCCATTATATTTAGACCCCCTTTCCCACAGAACTTAACCTTGAATGGCCCATTTGACTTGCACTGGAGCAAGGTCAGAGGGTGGGGCACCATCTCGTACTAGGCAGATCAGAATGCTGACTGCAATGGCATTTGCTGGTCACCCACGAGGCTGATACCCTTTCAAGGCCAAGTGGGCCCAATCTGGATTTTTAACCTGAAACACCATCTACAAACCATTTCCTCCCCATCCTCAGCATAAGCCAAGACTCCCTGAATTCTGCCAGAAAATGACCAAGGCATGCACAATTGCTTGAGTTTTTTGTTTTTTTTTTTAAAGAGATGGGGTCTTGCTACATTGCCCAGGTTGGACTTGAACTCCTAGACTCAAGAGATCCTCCTGTCTTCAGCCACCATACCCAGCTCTACTGCTCGACATTTTATTATCTCAATCCTAATTATCATTGCCAGCTAAGGTAACGGATCCTCCTTTAATTAGCGAGACACCTTTTAAGTCTTTTGAAAACGTTTTCACACCCACTCGCCCCCGAGGCTGGCAAGTTGAGCATCCTTCTCCCCGTTCTTCAGAGGAACAGCTAGACGTCAGGGTTTGCCCAAGGTCAAACAACTAGTTGGCTGCAAAGTAGGAACTGGAACCCACCCATTTAATTCCTTCCGATACACCTCCCTCCAGAGACAGGGCTGGCCAGCATCGCGAGGAGCAGGAAATTGAAATGGCTCCTGGTAAGGCAGCAAGCCTGCCAGCCACGGAGAGAAGCTGACGAGTGACCCGAGCCCTCCCTGAATTAAAAATGCCTCCTCTCAAAGGAGCCGCCAACCAACCTCCTCCCACCTGCTGCAGTGAAGAAATGAGTTCCAAGACTCTACAACCCACCATGCCTGTCTGTCCACGGAAAGGACCAAGTTGTAAAGGAGCATGAATAAGTGGGAAGCTGTTGCAGAACTGAGCTGTTGAAGGCAGCTTCCCAGTATGAACTTACGAGCTTTATTCCCACTCCTATCTCGTCATCCCCCTGCACACACACACACACACTTCCCTGAATCCCCACCCCTTAACCACAGAACTGTAAGAGGGGCGACACAGAAGAGAGAGGAATCCTTAGAGAAGCAGCATTAGCTGCAGCAGCCACGGGGCAGGCAGGACAGAACCCGGTTAAAAGATGGGAATCTTATAAGAGCAAAATCATGCACTTATAAGAGCAAAATCATGCACTTAGAGTCATGCACCGTTTCCAAAATATTGAAACACATTTCAATCACTTTACCTGAGTTGTTTTTGCTCTTCTGCCTTGCATGCTGTTGCTATGGCTAATTTGTGGGTTGGTGGCACCTTCCGAAAGACAGTGAGATTTCCTACAGGGAAGTGTGTTATAATTACTGTACGGAGGAGTCTCTTCAGCAGCAGCTGGTGGCATCTTATGGGTTGCAAGATCGGGAATATCAGACACCAAATTCCGACAGTAGCCTGCAAATTTGCTCCTCGGCCCCCCGTTTGCTGTCACCCCAGAGTTTTTCTGAGCGTACAAGTCACCCAAGGAATTGGCCCGCTGACAGGTGCTGAGCTGCCGTGGACTCGCCTGTGTCTCCATCCCCCGAGCCGCCTCGCAGTCCTTCTCTTCGGCGGAACCCAAGATTTCTTCGTTGCTTGTTAAATGTTCTTGGCTCAGATCAGAGAGTGAGAATTCCAGGCTGTCCTCCCGCCAGATGTCTGCAGATTTGGAGCGCTTCTTCTTAAAGCTCGCCGTCTCCATGAAAGTGGGCCCATTGGATGTATAGAGATGCTGCCTCCTGCCTCCCTCAGCCAAATATGTAGCGTCATCCCCGTAAAGCCTGCTCTCCTCGGAGTCTGGCATGCTCTGCACAGAGGCTGCCGTGAGGACGATGCTGCTGTCTACGCTGGGAGTGACAGAGGAATCAGTGTAAGACACGGGTCTCAAGCCCATATCCACTCGGTCCACCCAAATGGGGCCGCCAAAGTCCTCTAGGGTGCCTTCCTGGGAGAAGGGCTCCAGGCCATTTTCGGCCAGGGACTGGGGGATGCTGGGGGTGCTGCTGGACCGGGTGCTCACTTCAGAGTTCCTGTGGATCACCTTCCCCGAGGACGCGTGCCTGGTCCGCCTCGTCTTGTGCGAGAGGCGCAGCGAGCGGGACGTGTGCTTGCGCCCCAGGCTGGCATGCTTTTCTCCATAAAACTCATGCTCTACATTTTGACTTTCTGCGTTTCCCATGGTTTTACGGTCTGTAGCAAAGGGGAAAAGGGAGGACAAGGGAGTCACTATTAGTATAGGTATAGGCATCTTGGAGAAAGAGCTCTCAGCCTGCAGGGAGGGCAGAACACTTTGGCTCAGCGGGGTTGGGCAAGTAACAGCACAACCTCCTACAGGCACCTGGCAGGTACTGAGACTTACCTGGGAGCAGGTGAGCACTACCATCATCTGTTCAGACTAACCCCACATGTGAAATAAGCGCATAAATACGAATCTTTAGAGAATTAGACTCATCTTTGCCCAGAGGGTGGATGCCCACAGGGCACAGCAGAGAGTGTTGCTTTTGTACAGCCGGCAACTCTGCTAACCTTGTCTTCCTTCCTAAAGGCTACAATTATATATTTAAAGTTCTACTCCTATCCATAAGGTGAAAACTCTAAAAGTATAAACCAAATAAGTAATTTTCTATTTAAAATTATATATATTTCAAAAAACAAAACTCAGAGGTGCATTTGGTAACCTCCCTTCCAACTGCCAGTGGGTTGGAGGTTTGGGGGGGTTGTTTTTTGGTTTTTGTTGCTGTAGTGGAACTCTAATCATACTTCAGAATCAAGCAAAAATGGAAAACCTCAAGATGTAAGTCTGATCAATTCTTCCTAATAAATCAAAGTCAAAAAGAAAAAAAGGCATTTACCTTTAATTTCAAAGCATTCTGGGAACCTTGATTTGGGGTTGTTTTTTTTTTGGAGGGGGTATGGAGGGGTGGCAGGGATGGGCAAAACAAACAGAAACGCTGTTCTCTGCTTAGTAGCAGATTAATGGGTTTATTTCTGGGAGCAAATCCAACCTGCGAACATTAATCTGGTACAGAGTGCCCTGGAAACAGAAATTCACATTATGAAACCACTAAATGTGATTCAGCCTTCTGGGGCTCCCCAGGTTAATTCAAGTCCGTCCTTAACATTTTCCCACCCTCTCTCACTGACCTAATGACACAATTCTGTTACTCACAGTAGGCAAGAGAAAAGTCTTCAAAGTTCAACAACTATGACTCTATTTAGCCTATCTCTTTGCTCCATGAGCTCTCTCTCCAGCACTTCAAATTGTATGCACTTTTAAGATAACACACATGAAGATAGCTCGAAACTAAAGAAGAAAAGCAGAGTAGTTCGGGGCATATCCCTAAGATGGTTCTTTTAACCACCTACAGAGACATTCATTCAGAAAATATATACCAAGCACCTACCATGTTCTAGAAGCCAGAGACACAGGAGGGAAGACAAAAAAAAACACATTCCCTACTCTCATTAAACTGATATTCTAGCCAGGGAAGGCACGCAATAGACACAAAAGTAAAAGGTGGCATGGGGAAACAGGAAATGACATTACTGTGACCACTGCAAAGAGATGAGAACATCCCAGAATATAATATACCTTCACATTGATCCGGGAATCACTCTACAGTCCCACTGCTCAGTCAAAAATGTTGCTTCAACTCTCCCCAGCACATCTTTACTGAAATAAAATTTGTGGCAACAGGAAGGGAAAACCCTCATTTAATGTTCCAGTGTGTTCAGAGGTATCTCATACAGACACTAGATGTTATGCCATTCCCAAACTGGAATATTCCCTACCAGGTCACACATCATAGGATTTTTCCAAGAAAGACAATCTCCTTTTTACTAGCGGCAAGTAGATTTCATGCTCTCTGGTTGGTGTCTTTAAGACACACAAAAAAAGGTAAAAATGAAAAGATCAATTGTCCATACACAACCATTTTGTTAGCCTAAATTCCTACGAATAAATAGCACATGCTACAGTTTTTACAAGTAAAATAAATAAACAGGCATTACTGTATCACTAAAGGCCAAGACGAATTTCTTAGAGTTCTTAATTTTGGAAAAGTATAAATCAAGATACCTGGATGTGTCTATCTAACTATATGTTTTGCCAATAAATAAAGACTTAGAATAAATATTAGTCCACTTTAGGAATCACATAAGTTTAAATTTAAGTAAGAAAGAATTATGGTGAAATAAATTGAATGGAAGAAAAAGCAAAGCGGTCACTTCAAATCTGCTAGGATTTATCCTCCTCTGTCATATAATAGCAAAAGTTTGTAAATGTAAATTGACAGACCTATTTTCAACAACAACTTTCTGGTTAGGCTTGTTTCTGCCAACAGAAAACTAATCAAGTTAAAGGTCTCAGGAGAGATTTCCTCAAGGAAATGGTTCCAACCTTCAAAGAATTACAGCACTCCGTCTCACACTGACGGGCCTGTGATATTAATAGCATTTTTAGTAGCAAGATTCTTTTCAGCCAGCCAAGGTAGGAAAGAAGCCACTTTTATCTTCAGAACTAGAATTTAGAGATGATTGCCAAATCTCCTAAATCCTACCAAGAGAAACTCTCAGGAGATGACCTAAGCAGAGTCAGCAGGAAGTTTGAAGCAACTCAAGTTAAGAAAAATAAGTTTCTAGGGACTACTGAAACACCCCTTAATTTGAAAGCTCTTCCTGAAAGCTTAGCGAGAAGCATGATGGCCTATGTGGAATCAGTGGGGGACTCTGAAATAACATCAGCATGAAAAGTTAAAAGTGTTCTCCACATACAAGAGATACAATCTCCTGTTTCAGGGACAATCCCTGCCCTATAGGCGACCCCCAGAAAGTTGGTGAACTGCAAGTTCTAATCCTTTCCATGCACAAATGTAAAACGCTATCTACTCCCTCCATCTTCTTTTCGTTCTATTCTATCCTACTTAACCCGAATCATTTATTTTTATTTCAAACAAACAAAACCTGGTTTATATTTCACATTTGCACAGGCCTTGTTCCTATAGCCTGGCTGCAACTTCAGGGCAGAAAGTGACTTTCACTTTTTCTGTAGCCTCTACGAAGACTAGAAATCTTCCACTCATGATAAGGAGTCAGTAAATATTGGTCTGTTTTAGTAACACAAGCAAAAGGTACAGGACCAGTCCCTCACCACCAAGATCATCACACAGTCACTAGGCAAGAGAGAAAAATCTTCAGAGCAAGAAGGACAGGCTGAAATGCAAAAATTGGGATAGAAATTGAAAAGCAGAATGTCAGAAAAACAGTGCTAGATCTCAAGCTGAGAAACATTACCAGTTTTAAATTCATTAAACTCTCGATTCCAGACTATGACATAATTATATAGAATGTTAGTGGTCTCGGAAATCTCTCACACTCAAGGGCTAAGTAGGAAGTAGTAAACAAGATTTTAGCATAAGAACAACTCTCAGTATTTAAACCTCAAGTCTGGCTTCTGACACTTTTCCTTCTTTTCAACATTCTAAGTCCTGGCTTCCCTGGTCTGCCTCAAGACCTTTGCAACACTCATCCCTCTGCCTGGAGCCCTCTCCCTTCCTGGTATCTGCCTGTTTCTTTCTACCAAGTCCCTTCAGATCTTAAATCAAATGTCACCTTATCACTTTATCACCTCTCCTGCCCTCTCTATCACAGGGACAAGCCCTGCTGCAGAACTCAACACTTCCTATCCTTCTGTGTTTCCTCCTTAGCATTTAGCATAATTGTAACCAACGGTTTGTTTCACTTACTTATCTCTTTTATCCTCTAGAGGGCTGAGAGTTTTACTTATCTGGTTTCCTGCTGTATCCTCAGTGCCTAGAACACTGCCCGAACGGTGGAAGATACCCAATAAAAAAATAGTGAATGAACAACAAAAGATACTTTAATCTAGAATGTGAAAACCCATACAACTACAATCAAATATAGATGAGAACATACCACATGTGAGCTAGACATAATCACATCAGTCTTAAATACACTAGCCTCTTGTCTCAGGGTACGTGGAGGAAACACTGGTTTCCAATAAGCTCATAGCTGTCTGGGTCCCTTCTACCTGCAGACCTGGGTGGGTCCCTCATTCCGGACCACTTGGCTTGAGGTTGCCCTGACCCATGAACTGAGCTGAGGGTGCTCAGCTTGTGCTTCAGTGTGTTCCCCACCCCATCTGATTACTTGGGGAAAGAACTAAGGGCTGCTCCCATCTCATTCCACTTCATTCTTGGCTTCAGTTCTTATCTTCCTCCTCCTCTGGAGCTGCAGTGCAGAGGCTTAGAAGTGAGGTTCAGAGCAAAGAGGGCACCTCTCCCCATGAGTGCAGAACTGCTCAGGCCTAAGATGATCCACAGAAGATGGGGGCAAAGGAGACATAATGGCGTGATGGGCAAGAATGTCGTCGTAAAGTGCTATGATATCAGTAGATCAGGAGATCCCAGATCAGCACTTAGGGCCAGGCATTAAAGACAACAGATAAATGTGACTTTCCATTCTTGCCAATACCATGATCTCTCTCTTAAAGTGATGAGTTAAAGTTTTCAATGAGTAATCACATTAAATGCCTTTAAATCCCATCAAATTAAATACAGATGCTTCTCGACTTACAAAGGGGTTACAGCCTGATAAACCTATTATAAGTTGAAAATATCCTAAGTTGAAAATGCATATAATACACCTATCCCACCAAACTCCATTGCTTAGCCCAGTCTACCTTAAATATGCTCAGAACACTTACGTTAGCCTACAGTTTGGCAAAATCATCTAACGCACAGCCTATTTTATAGTAAAGTGTTGAACATCTCATGTAATTTATTGAATACTGTACTGAAAGTGAAAAACAGAATGGTCGCATGCACACCATCATAAAGTCGAAAAACCATAAGGTCAAACCATCGTAAGTCAGGAACCGTCTATACATAGTCAAAGAGTTAAAAGGTATCACACAGAACTGTATCAATATGCACAAATATTTGTTAGTTAGTGTGGTTCATACTAACATTGGGTTATCTGTCAGGGATTGCTTTTATAGATTTATTAGGCTTCTAAGCTTTATGTGATAAAATGATATAGAACTATATACATATACTACATCAAAACAATGTCAATTTCTAGCTTTGGAATTTACTATAATTATATAAGATGCAACCATTAGAGAAAACTGCGTAATGGTTATACTTCAGTGTACAATTTCCTGTGAACCTATAATTATTTCTAAATAAAAAGTTAAACAAACAAACCAAACCTTAACTAACTGTAATATTCTGGTTAAATAAAATTTTAGTTTAAAAGTAAGGATTCTTCCAAAAGAGTTATATTTGAATCCCTGCCTTTTTTTCAACTGAAAAGCATCTAGAACATTCTAATATACTTTCAATGCATTAGGCAATAAAGACATAAGCATGTATTGGGCATCATCTAGCAAAATGTTATCAGGAAATAGAAAGCAAACATAGAAATGATCCAAAGTGGCTGGGCACAGTGGCTCACACCTGTAATCCTAGCACTCTGGGAGGTAGAGGCGGGTGGATCGCTCAAGGTCAGGAGTTTGAAACCGGCCTGAGCAAAAGCAAAACCCCATCTCTACTAAAAATAGAAAGAAATTAATTGGCCAACTAAAAATATATAGAAAAAATTAGCCGGGCATGGTGGTTCATGCCTGTCGTCCCAGCTAGGCTGATGCCACGGCACCCTACCCTGGGCAACAAAGTGAGATTCTGTCTCGGAAAAAAAAAAAAGAAAAGAAAAGAAATGATCCAAAGTGAAGTTAAATAGAGAAGTAGAGTTGGTTATCTGAGGATAGAGCTTCTGTCTTTAAAAAAGTAGTGAACAAACATAAATTGCTAATATCTGGTGCCAGAAAGATGGAGTAAGTCACTATGGCCTATCTCACCCCTACTAATTACAACTAAAACCTCTGGACCAAAAAGTAAACAAAAGCAGGCAGATCAAGGAAAAGTCAAAACCTGAGGAAGCCACTCATACAAAGGTGAGTTTCCTGTTTTGTTTTTATTATTCTGATTTCTCTCCCAGCCCTGAACCAAGGGCGAGGATGGTTCCAGTGAACCAGCGGCACAGACAACAACAATCACTGGGACAGACCCTGTTGTACTGCCCAGAGGAATCCAGAATGGTCCCTGTAAGCTAGAGACTGAGTGGGGATCTCAGAGA
This sequence comes from Mirza zaza, assembly GCA_008750895.1. Taxonomy (NCBI): domain Eukaryota; kingdom Metazoa; phylum Chordata; class Mammalia; order Primates; family Cheirogaleidae; genus Mirza; species Mirza zaza. Next base: position 116,680 of record VSMD01089267.1, read on the forward strand.
AAAGAGAACTGGAAAAGAAAATTCCTTAATGGCATGTATAAATCCACCCGAGTCCCAGCCTCACTCCTCAGCTGCACACATGCCTGGGACTGACCCAAAGCAAGACAGAAAAGGCTTTGGAAAATGAATCATGATATACGCCACAACCCAAATCTCAGACTAACCAGAGTGATGCAAGGATGGGACAAACCCAAAGCACTATATCAAAGGCTTTAAAAACCAAAATGACAGTAGAGCCTCCACCCACCAAAGGTGAAACAAAACTTGCAATCTGAACTCAGTCAAAAATAACAACAAGAAAAATCTATATTCTCCCAATGATTGTAACAAGATCTGAAGTATCACACATTATAGTTAAAATGTCTATGATGCATTCCAAAGAATCAGGAAAATTTCATCAGTTCTCAAGGGTAAAGACAATCAATAAATGCCAACCCCAAGGTGACCCAGATGTTTGAATTATCAGACAAAGATTTTTAAAGCAGCTATTATAACTGTGTTCCCTGTATAAATGTAAACGCTCTTGAAATAAATGAGGAACTTACTGCTTGCAACATCTATGCAAGATCAGTGTGAACACCAACGATGATACATGAGTAAAGACATAAAACACATACATCAAACAAAGATAGGCCAGGTGCAGTGGCTCACGCCTGTAATCCTAGCACTCTGGGATGCCCAGGCGGGCGGATTGCTCAAGGTCAGGGGTTCGAAATCAGCCTGAGCAAGAGCGAGACCCCGTCTCTACTATAAATAGAAAGAAATTAATTGGCCAACTAATATAGAGAGAAAAAATTAGCTGGGCATGGTGGCACATGCCTGTAGTCCCAGCTACTCGGGAGGCTGAGGCAGCAGGATTGCTTGAGCCCAGGAGTTTGAGGTTGCTATAAGCTAGGCTGATGCCACAGCACTCACTCTAGCCTGGGCAACAAAGTGAGACTCTATCTCAAAAATAAATAAATAAATAAATAAAGATAAACCCTGTATGACCCAAGATTTAACATGTACGCTGCATTTTTTAATCATTCTGATGTTATATTTTCACAATACTGCATAAGAAAACATTCCAGTTAATAGAAAGCAACCCCATGGTCAAAGTCTTAGGCAGAGAGAACAAAAAGAAAAATACTCCCACAACCACAGATTGTTGAGAGATAAAAAAGGGAGGGAAAGAAAAAGATACAAGGGAATCTGGAAATAGCCTCACCACCTTGTAGACTATGGAGGTTATGATAATATTTTGATGGTTTAGCAAGTCTGATTCCCTCAATGACACCAGAGATTCCAGGGTGCCCACAGATGAAGACCAGAGAGTTCTACAGGAACACAGCCCCACCGTGTGGGTCACCCAGCCAGGGACTGCCCTATTCAGGAACAAATAATCAAAATGAAGATTCTACCATTGAGGCCAAACATCTCTGGAGCAAAACTCTTCTTATCCTTCAGCAGTAAAATCTTAGCTTTGAGATGCACATCCAAGACAGAGACCTAGGGCAGGTTAAAATTTTCTTCAAGAATACTAATATGTAAATATTTTATATACATACACGATAAATTTGTGTAACAACTTAAAATGCAATTATGCTGGATAGAGTGCTTATGGGTCATTTTAATTTTCATAATTATACTTTTTTTGTATTTTCTAAGGTTTCTATACTAAACATATAATTCATTTTAAGGAAAGAAAAATAAATAAACCATGCTAGCAGGTTTTAAGTCACTGAATTTTTTTTTTATAGTTGAAGAGAGTGAAGATGTGGGCACTCTGCTGGCAGCTACAACAAAACGGAACCAAACCCAAACTCCTAACAGATGGCTTAGGAAAATTACCTAAGATAAAAGAAAATACTACCTAGCTTGGATTTAATTACTTTTTCTCTACATTTCAATGGCAATATGTTTGACCTCCTCACACTGTAACTGTGGCAGGGTTAGTTGTACAATGACATTTTTGTTATTTTTATTATAATAATTTCTTATTTTATTATAATTTCCCAATGGCGGAAAACATGCCTTACTTGCCACCGTATTTGTAACCTAAATATGCTAAGGCATTAGTCCAGCTCTGAGTAGGAATGTTCATCATCGAACATCACAACAAGGGCACTTCAAATATATAAAACCTCAGATCCCACCAGTGACCCCAAGATAATCCAATTCCTAACATAGTCAAGTCAAAAGTTAAGTGTGAAAGCAAAGTTTCTCTGTCATTGGTAAGGACGTTATGAAATCCATCCATAAGGCATTTAACGGTGTATACACATTATAATTATTAATAATACAATTTTTTCTTCCCCTGAGGTATTTAAAAACTTATAAAAAAACGTAATGATTACCCTTCTATGACTTGAAAACAGGCCTCCGAAAATGCAGGAGAAAGGATGAAATGTATTTATTTCAAAGTTAAATTTGAAGCGAAAATCACAAGACAACAGATTGCAAATTTAAAATTAGATTCTAGTGGGAGGTCTTGGTTTCAAGCCTGTTTTTTCCCTACTGGAGGCAGAGCTTGAAGACAGGGGGGGAAAAGAGCTAAGATTAAACTGAGAGAAAGTTCTGAAAGTTTTCGCTAAATCGTTACAATCCATGAAAAGTGTTTTGCCAAATCACACGCAAATACCCCTAACGCACGAGACTAAGCAAGAAAGTTTTGCAACAAATATAAGATGATCTCTGAGTTAGAAAAGATTATTATTTTGACTGTGTTTATTTTTGCTTTTTAAAGATTATCCAAAGCAGAAACAAAACATATCATTGTTTTGAAGTGAGATTTTGAAGCGAGGTTTGCCTTTTTCAAGCATAATCCCATATAAAGAGGGTGAAGCTCCCAGATGAATTTAAAAGTTCCTGAGGGCAATTCACAGGGGGGAGAAAAGATTTCATAGGTACCAGCTTTGTCTCTTTATTTTGTTTTGTTTTAACGCTAATGCTTTTTGAATTGTCAGATGGATGTAACCCTAATCCAAGGAAGTGATTCCAAATTCTTTTTCCCACGAGCTACATACAACACAGCAATTTCAATTGTAGTAAAATGCATGTGCACCACCACCTTTGAAGCATGTCTATTAATTCATGCAGACAAACACAGGCTCAAATATACATACACAAACCTACCTTAAAAGGCAACAGTGGTCCCCAGCCCAACTTGCCCCGAGAGCACTGTGGCATTTAGATTCAAGGTCGGGAATGAAATCGGGATGAACAGAGGCTGGGGCTGGGGAATGTGTCAGCACCTGTCCCCCCGTGCGGCCATCAGGGTTTCATCTCCGTCTGTGAGAACGTGCAAAAAACCTAGAGAGGGTCGGGTCAGAGAAACAGGAAAACACAAAAAGGAAAAAAAAAAAAATGATAAGCCATAAGGAAGAAAACCCATTTTCATCAATTCTCAGACATCAACTTTGTATGAAATACGATGCCCCGAGTTAAATGATGCAACACTGAGCTACAGGTATAAAATGATACCTGTAGGTTTAATCAGATAAATAAATAAAAACCAGCCTAGTTACATTTAGGGCAATAAATAGGTACTTCATCATTTTAATCTATTTCTGTAGAATAAAGTTGTAGATGGCAGAAACACATTACTAGGGTTCTACAGAATGATTTCCATCGGCCCCCTCAGTCAGTCTTTAAAGAGTCTCAACACACAGAAATGATAAGAAAAAAAGACATCCTCAGTTATTCTCAATGGAGAGCCATATTTATAAGGGAAGCTGAAGAAAATGCAAAAATACAGTAAAACAAACGCCCAGGTTCTCATCGTACACGTGTTTTCTTAAGATGGCAAACATCAAATCCAGAGGAAATTCATGAAACATATGCACAGGAAAGAATTTAGGCAAAATATCCAAACTGATATTTAACCTGGAAAATTAATGGACAAGAAGAGCTCCAGGCACAAGGGGGGTGAATTGTCTTTTTTTTTTTTTTTCTTTTTTCTTTTCTTTTTCAAGCCTGCCCTTTGAGGTGAGATTACAATACTAGGGCAGGAAACAGAAAGGCCTGAAGGGCTCCTTTGGGTGGCTTCATCTGGGTACTTTCCTACTAGACATTCCTCAGAGGGCTTCCTGCTGCTGCCACCATTGCTGGTGGGAACATGAGATGACAAACACTTGGAGCCAGGAGCATGGAGAAAATTGCCTACACTTTGTGGAAAGGAACCACACAGAGGCAGTAGGTAAATAAATATATACATCTACACAGAATAGAACAATAAGTGCAGTTACAGTCCTTCTTTATCTTGGAAAATGTGCTATTTAACAGTGAAGTTAGTGACTCATGCTTGCAGGGAAAGGAGCATGAGTTCTCAGCAACACCCCACTATTACCCCACAATACGTGCCCTTTCCATAATTCCCTCATTGCGATCCTGTTCGTTCTCTTTTCCTAGGCATCCTCCTTAAACTGCTCTCTGCAGATTTCCAAATTTTCAAAGCGGTTCCTGAATTGCTTAGAAACTGGCAGAAATTAATAAGCAATAGCCCATTTATATTGAAATGGACTCATTACGGTGCCAGCTGCCAATAATTTGCAAGGCTGGATTCTTGCTGGCAAATGAGGCCTGCGGGCGGCTGTCCTTCCACCTGCACAAATGGAGGCTGATAATGCATTTTTTGTACTTTAAAAAAATTACAAATTCTATCTACCAGAACCAAAATTTTTCTCTATCTGTATATTCTTCCAGTCCCTCGGCAGAAAAACTACATGGGAGGAAAGTGAAAGTTGTAGGGTATTATTCATAAAACATAAAAGAAAACAAAACTGAGTTGATTTGTTATAACTTTTTTTTTCTGATTTCAGCCAGAAAATAATGTACCTGTGACATTGGCTGTGGAATTGATCCATGATGTAGACCAATCAGCAGATCCGACACTAGGGTCTCAATGCACAAAGGCACTCATTTTACTTGCAGTGGGCAAACTCCACCATTGTGAATGGATGCCACCATGGCAACTTGAGAACTATCAGTACTCTGGGTTTTCTTCAGGAGCTGGAAAGAATTCGATTTCACTGGGAGACAGCTATGTACCAAGCTCAGCGCTCAGAATGGAAGTCAGGAGTCGCACTGCATGCATTCGGTCAAATCTTGCCTTTGCAAGTCAAATCTTTTCTTTTGGGTGATCTGGGGCAAACTCTTAATGTCAGTCTACTACTCTACAAATGGGGACAATAACAGCCCCTAACCCACTGGGTTGGTATGAACATTAAATGAAATCATCATGTTACATAATTTGTTTCATGCCCACCCCATGATCAGTTAGTTCTCAGTAAACATTAGCTATTGTTTCCACTATTATTTGAGATTTGTAAACCATAAGGAAAATGCTGCAGGATGGGCTTCTATTATGGGGGCTTCCGTAGCAACAAGATACCTAATTCAATGAAACCAGATCTACGGTAAAAGTTAGATGAAATCAGTCACCTTAACACATTGACTGCCACACTAGAAAAAAAAAAATTTTCCCCTGGGGCCATGGAGTTTTATTAAAACAAAATGATTCTTTCTAATTTGTTATTTTTTATTGTTTTCTGTGCACGAGTTAGTTATATACAACTCTATCCAAGTTTTTAGAATGAAACTGTCAATATTAGTTGTAACGATAAGAATATCAATAAGTAAGACTTTCATGAACCAAATGCAGGGTTTTGTTTCATGAGGCCCTGCGGTCAAAACTAGCCTGAGTTAAATACAACTCATGTGGCAGTCAATGTGTTAAATTTGCTGTGGAACAGTATGAACGAATAATTAATCCAGCCAGAAGATGTGGTCTCCTCAGCTGGCCAGAGCTCATGCACACACACACAACCATGCTGATGAAATGCGGCAGTACCAGTCTGCCCAGTGACATTACATTACGATGAACCCTAGGAAAAGTGAATACTGAACGTAACAAGTTTTTTAGTCTCACTCTGATTCACCCTCAACTCATACGATCAACTTCTGTGTCAAGTGTCAAACGATAGGTTTTCACAAGAATGCGTGCACTGGAAGTGGGAAAGGCATTACCAAAACTAATGCCTGGCTTCAAGCACCTAACAAAACAGAGCTGAGAAGTGCCACCGTTTCAATACTGTAGCATGATTTAAAATGAAAATATGGCAAGTGTCAAAAATATTGTATCCATGGCATTTAAGCCATGGCTTTTCCTAAAATGTGTGCTAGACCAGAACTTTCTTTTTCACCTTCAAAAACCACCCATAAGGTCTTCTGTTACTTTTAAGACCTTGCAACTCCCTGGAAGTTTCCAGGAATCAAAGTGTATAAAGAAAAAGATAATGTATTGTACTTGCCCTCAAAACACCCAGGTTTGATTACCAGGCTCTATTTCTTACTAAGTTATGTGACTTTAGGATTGTAAGTTACCCATTTCGAAAACCACCAAAAAAATAAGGAGGTAATACATGCTTTACTAATACCTACCTGAAAGGTTGTTATAAGAAATTAGAAAATTAACATGAAACACTATAAACTATAAAAACTTTACATATGTTAATTCTTACTCTATTTATCATGGGTTAGTGCCCAAAAGTGTTCCATAATTAGTGAATTAATGAGAATTAGGAAGTTTCTCCTTACTCTGAACCTAAAGCCAGAGGGAGTCGGAGTAGAGATCTTAGATCAAAATCCTGAATATTTATTTTATATATAATAAGCACCAAAAGGATTTAGTTTTTAGTATTCATACTTAGACCCCAAATCAGCAGTGACTGGATGGATGGATGGATCTGGGGCAATGGAAAAATATAAATGGTTCAGAAATTAAGGTTAACCAAATTCCATCGGTCACTTTTTTATTTTTTTAACTGTTAATTTACTTAAGAAAGGGCTCAGGAGTGACCTCCAAGAAAGGATACGTAATTTAAAATAGAATAAAAGAAATTACTACTGGGAAAAGAAAAAACACACAGAGGTTAAGACAAAGGGGGAGCAATGGTAGCCATGCCTACTCTACTCGACTGCCCACCTGGCTCCACTTAAGCTCCAATTCCAATAGGGAAAACATGGCAGCTATAAAGTCCACCATGTCCAAATCCATTGCTCAGAAGAAGCACGAAAGTTCTTGGTACTCAGATCAGACAGGAATTTCCACTGAGTGGTCCTCTGAGGCCACTGTGATATGCCGAACAATGTTCTGGACCTCATCCTTCCACATGGGCTTGGTGACAAATCTCATATGGATATTTCTTATCTTGACAATTGAATTAAAAAACAAAAATCACAGTACGCCAACAGCAGTTCTAAAGAGTAAGGAGGCTGCTACAGAGTCGACAGGCTGTGAACCTTCTGGAAGATTCTCCTTGGATGCTGTCTGCCCTCCAGAGAGTGATGGATGATGGCTGAGGGGTCATGAGCCTCAGATGGGGCTCTCTGGCTCACACTTGAGTGTAGCCGGGTCACTCTGCCGGATCACCACACCCCTCCGGTGTTGAGAGGCAGCTCCACCAAGGGTGTGCTAGTCTGGCTTTTGGGAAAGCTGAGACTGCAGTAAGAATTCGTGCACAAAGAAGAGGTCCCCACCTTCCCTCTCAGGCGGACCACATGACCACCAAAGGCCCTGGAGCAGACCCCCCAGGGAAAAACCAACTCCTCAGCACAAATGAATGAGCTATGATAAGAGCTCCAAATTCCTATTCCATAAAGCATGAATGAATTCGTTTTAGCTCAACCATTTTTTTAAAGGCAGGTATAAACAGACACCCAAAGCAGAAAGAAAGAAAAAAAAAATCCCAAAAAGTTTTCATTCCCACAGACTGCTCTAGTTTTGAGCAATGTTACTTCCTAATATATCCAAATGTATCCCAAAGTAACTAAGCAAGGAAACATATTCATAGAATCAATATTTTTAAGCTGGCTGTAAGTTGGGAACTATCTACTAAAATAATAACTTTAATTTTAGAACAGTGAATCTTTGGCAATACTTAACCAACAGGTTCGGCTGGGACAGACATTACCACATTTCTTAGGAGTAAAGTCAGTGCATTTCAAAATGAAGTTAATATGATCTATCTACCCCAATTTAGGGAGGTCTACCATTTACAAAAAAACTTACTATCTGGCTGGCACTGTGTTAATGGCTTTAGGCCAAATTGCTCTCTGGAGTTTCCCTAAGTTCTTGGCGTTTATTGTCTTGTAACTGCACCTCCAACCGGCAGCTGCCAACACTCTGCAACCCCACTATTGCATCATTTACTGTCAAGTTCCCTATTGGCTTCGTCTGAGTGGATTTGGAAGCCATTAGTCCCAAAGGGCTCTGTCACACAGCTGGCAATCAGATCTCCGCCATAGCCATACAGCCTGACTCTAAGAATGCCTCAAATGTGTCCCCAGCTTTCTGAAATAGATTTAATAACTTTTCAGGACACACCATGAGAATCACATGCTTTCTAAAAAATCCAAGCAGCACCATTGCCATTTCTTTTTCTTCTTATTATTATTATTATTTCAGAATATTATGGGGGTATAAACCTTTTGGTTACATGAATTGCTTTTGTACAATTTGAGTCAAAGTTGTAAGTGTGCCAATCACCCATATAGTGTGCACTGTACCCGTTAGGTGTGAATTTACCCAACCTCTCCTACCCCCTCCCACCTGCTTGATTTCCATTGAATTTTATTACCATACATGCCATTTCTTAAAGCCAGGAAGCTACTGAGCACCTGGGAATTCCACCCGACATTCTAAGAGCACGCACCATGGAATGCTAGAACACAGCTTTGGGTTCCTGGTTCCTAAATGGTTGATTCCAAGTTTGAGTCACACCAAAAAAGCACACCTATGTCACTACACTGTAAGGCAGTTAAGATTCGATCCCAAAAGAAAATGGAAATGGAGCTGAGTGTGATCAACCTCTAATGCTGAAATCTGTCCCTTTTGCTGTTTCACACATTGTGGCTTAACTTCCAGGGTGTTCCCGTGAGAGAACTAGGTTATCTAAGTGCCCATAAGACAGTAGGAGAGGATGGTATTCCATTCCGTGCTTTCATACATCCTATCTAAGATCATAAGAGAGTATAATCCTTAAACTGCACACAAAGTAATCGTCTCAAGAATTTATCAACACTTTAGTTCAGAAGAGATTTCAAAATCAAGTCACTTTACCCAACTCATTTTCCAACGTCGAGCCACCCAGGTCTCTTCCCTGAGGCAGATCTGCTTCCCGTGCCCATGTGAGCAGTAGAAGCCACAGCAGGCATAGGAAGAAGCCACGCTTCTGGGACCCATGGCAGGGTGAGTGGTGGGTAAAGAGAGCTCCTCTTTCAATGTCAAAGACTGAAGATCCAAAAAGGGAACTTGGTTCTTCTTCTCTCTGATTTCCCAACACTGAGGTTCAGGTTTGAGCCAGAACAGGGATAGGGGAATCTCCATTCTTAAAGGACATGGCCCCGTACAAGCAGTCAGAAGAAAAGGCACCCCAAGGGATTCTCAGACTTCTCAGCTGCCGCCTGCCTCCAAGACCTTCTCCAAACCTGCCCAGGTGACCCAAAAGTATGGAAGCACAACTTTCCATTTCCCTGATGGTCTCTGACCGCCACAGCCTGGGCCTCTGCCTAAGCCTATTCTCTTACCGTGCAACCAAGAGGAAGTCTTTCAGCCCAAAGTACAGTCAGGATATCAAAGGGTACCCTCCTTCTTTCATCGGGAAGCAGAACAGGGCGTGGTCATCATCCATGATTTCATTCCCTGAGCCACCCCACAAGCCAGTCCCCTGACCCAGAGCCGCCTTCCCACACAGTGGGGGAGGGCCACCCTGGACTCGGGGACAAGCTCCCTGGGGTAAGGCCGTGCACCCAAGAGGCCGGTATGGCAACCAAGCCTGTCAGCAACGAGGACTGGGACTGCCTGCAGCGTCGTCGATGACAGAGAAGATGTCACAAGCTCCTCTGGGGAGGTCACTGGGTGTGAGGAAAAATCCGCTTTCTTGGCCCCTCTTGGCCCCTCACACTTAAGGTCCCTTGGTCTTAAGCCTAAAGGGCCCATCCAGAAAGAACCACTCCCCTCATGGAGCTGCTGCTTCCTCCTTGCTTCTGTCCCTGCTGCTGTGCCCTTTATATTGGTGGCGGGGAAATTCTTTTAAGAGAACAACACGGCCACAGAGCGATTCCGGCACTCCAGATACCAAGAGGGCTTTTAAGGCTGTGGCACTGGAAACACAGAGGAAGGAAGAGAATCTGGAAATATTAAGTATGTACATGTATTTGTATTTGATTAGCAACTTAATTTAATAACTAAAAGGCAATGAGTAAGTGTGATAGTTGGAAAACATAGCTGCCATATGTGAAAAGTGAAATTGTAGCAAGATCTGTGTCATATTATTGTTAAGGGGAGACTATGAACACTGACCTTGATATATATTTAGGTAGCATGCCCTGACAGAAGGATTTTAATCAGAGACTAAACATTTCGGCACAGCAAAGAATCTTGCACTTTGAAGTTAAATGATTTTTTTGAAAAAATGTAAAGGTATTCCCAAGGATTTTCAAAATGGCAGTGATTCTTTACCTTTAAGTCACCATTGTTTGAAAGAATAAGAACTAAGGCTCAAATCTGAGGACTCTGTCAGACGCATCATAAGATAGATGACAGAACAATGTCCTAAGGCCGAGTCCCAAGTCACTTCCTGGGTGCTTAGAACCAAATGTTCCTTTACCTTCTCATTTAAAAAAAAAAAAAACCTTCAAAATGACCTCAATTCTATTTGCAATTCACTGCAAGTTGTTTGGCAGTTATACAATTAAGACTACAAGCCCTAACAGATAAAACATAATCCTTTTATTTCATTGATTCTAGGAACACTTTTTTTCCACCTTTAACATTTCTGAAATTAACAATATCTTATAATCACAATGGTATATTGTGGTTTAATCAACACTATTTTTTTCCTTTGTGGTATGTGAAATATTGGTACATTTTATAAATGATAGCATCTTATGAAATAGAGTATATAAAAATAAATGTCTAGATAGCTCCACTTACGACACTCTAAAAACTGCTTGTGAATTATTTGGGTAAAGCACAGTATCTATGCAAAAACTTTAGTGATTATCACTCTTTCAGTTCAACTCAACCAAACATTTATTGGGCAACTGTTACATGTTTGGGATGACGAAATAGACCATTTCCTTATGATGCCTACAACCTGGGAAACAGTGGTCACTTACCTACTCTGAGACAGGGCTGTAACAGCTAGTCTGGCATTGTTAATAGTGAATGTTAGAAAGAAATAGACTAACTCTGCAAGGAGAGGATATCAGTTGCAACTGGTCGTGAAGGGTTGATAAGATTTGGGTTTGCTTATGAGAATGGAAGGAAATGAACAGGTATAGAAGGGAGTTTGCACAAAAAGAAGAAGGGCAGAAAATTCTAGGAAAAGAAAAGGGTTATAAGCAAAGGCTCTGAGGAACGCATCATCAGCCTAATGTTGGAAGAGAGTACATGGAAAAGAACTTGAGGTGATGAAGCTAAAAAGATAAGTTGGAGCTTATCTTTTTGGATGCTACACAAAGGAACTGGTCATTATGACGCGTAATAGAATTACATGATGGGATTGCATTACAGTGTGAACTAACACGGTTTTCCCTCCTGGGTAACTTGGAAGAGAAGGTGGAGACTTATTCATTGCAAGCAATCAATCACATAAAATGGCCCAAATGGGACGGTGAGTGCCATGGAGTCATGAGAATGGCGGGTAGGATCACCAGGACTTCCTGGTCACATATATACCTTTGACGAATGAAGGCAGGAGAAAGGACAAGGCAGAGACTCCTCTGAAGTTCCTAGTTTGGTAACTGAAAAAACAGAAGGTGACAAGAGCACCTTCCACTCTGAGTCTAACAGAGTACCCGATTCTCTGAGAAGCCAGAATTCACTTACAATGAATGTTCATACTGGAAATTTGGTGTCTATTCTACAAAGAGCTTCAAAACAAAGAAACCAGGGTTGGAACACACTAGGACAGCAATACTTTTTTTTTGTTTTTTGTTTTTTTTTGACACAGAGTCTCATTCTGTTGCCCGGGCTAGAGAGCCGTGGCATCAGCCTAGCTCACAGCAACCTCAAACTCCTGAGTTCAAGCGATCCTTCTGCCTCAGCCTCCCGAGTAGCTGGGATTACGGGCATGCGCCACCGTGTCTGGCTAATTTTTTCTATATATTTTTAGTTGTTGGGCTAATTTCTTTCTATTTTTAGCAGAGCCGGGGTCTCGCTCTTGCTAAGGCTGGTCTCGAACTCCTGACCTGTATGTAGCTCCCGCCTCGGCCTCCCAGAGAGTGCTAAGATTACAGGTGTGAGCCACCACGCCTGGCCACAATACATTTTTTTTTTAAAAAAATTATTACCCTCCTCTCTTAGTTTGGGCTGCTAGAACAAAATACTTGAGTAATTTATAAACAAGAAAAATCTACTGCTTATAGTTCTAGACACTAGAAAATCCAAGATCAAGGCACCAGCAGCTTCTGTGTTTGGTGAGAGCCTGTCCCTCACAGATGGCATCTTTTTGCTGTGTCCTACATGGTGGAAGGGCAAACAGGCTCCCGCCAGCCTCTTTTATCAGGGTACTAATCCCATTTATGAAGGCAGAGCTCTTGTGACCTAGCCACCTCCTGAAGGCCCCACCTCCTAATACTATCTACATTAGGTGTTAGGTTCCAACGTACCAATGTTGGGGAGGGGGTGATATTCAGACCATGGCCCCTCCCAAAAAGCTTAAATCAGGAAGGACATCAGGATGGAGAAACAGCCAACTTCATTACATAATCAAAGAACTTTTTAAAAAAAGAACAAAATTTGAAGTGATATAAACCGATAATTCACATAAAAAGCAATATACATACCCATTATACTTTCCCAAAAAAAGGAAAAGAAAAAACTTCTCTAATAACTTGTGAGAGGCCAGAAGTCTAAAACATTATCTCAAACACACCTTTCAGGGACTAAATCAAAACCCGTAATAATAAATGGATTAAACAGCATCGATAATTTAACACGAAAATAGAAATATGATTGATGCCTCAGGCTTGGTACCATCACGTTAGAAAGTAAATCAGATCTGAGTCACAGCCTCCGAACTCTCTAGGCCCACAGAACACCCACTACGCTCCTTACGCACATCTTGAGATCAGTCTTATTATTTAAGTAAGATCATCGACTGCAAGACATGTTCCCAAGCTGTACAGATCACAGTGAGATACATCTGGAATGCATAAATAAGTGCGCCCAAGTGCCACTTCAAACAAATGCAGCATTTAAGGACAATCACTTAACCTTTCTCTGAGTGCATAAATGAGAAGTCCGTCACTGCGCCACGCCGAGCAGATCTCAGGCGACACTCCGGTTATGTTAGTGACCAGACGGCAAAGGCTGGGGGTGGAACACACGGCAACAGGGGCAGAGGGATGGCAAGCAAGACATGGAGTAACTACGGGGTCACAAGTGGCTCAATCCGACCTTCCTGAGCATCCATTCTCTTTAAAGTGAAGAGGACAGCCTGGAAGTTTCTGTGCTCCCTACACCTCAAAATTAGTCCATGTTTCTTTAACTTGCTCAGGTCAAAATCCATGAGCATCACAGTGGTAACCACCATGAGATTTTTCTCCACTGGACATTCTTTTTCAGTAAATTAGTGATTCAGTTAAGGCAAAAGTGCCACTGGGCTAGATCGCAGAAAGGGAAGATGGAAGTGGACACCTTTAAGAGCCGGTGCAAGATCTTTCTCGCCATTAACGACCAACATTTGTTCTAGCCAAACTACGAATTAGGAGAGAATGAAAAAGCACATGAAGTAGCTGCAAACTGGAAATTTTAAAGCAGAAGGAAAAAAAAAAAGTCAAACAGAGCACATTATGCCCCTCCCTAAAATCATAAGAGGATAATCAGCCTCTTTCGACATAAAGGCAGTTCCTGGGGAGTCATGGGAACACGTCTAAAACAGTGATACTTCAAAGTCCCCATGCAGAAACTGATACATAAAATCACAAAGCAAATCTGTTTCTTGTATGACGGCAACTGGCTTAAAAAGCTTGACAGCCATTGCCAAGTAGTATCTATGGGACCACACACAAAGCAAGTGAAAGAGACAAGAGGCCTGCCTTCCAAGAACCAATGAGTATACGCCTGTCTACGGCACTCATAGGCAAATGGATTTAAGGGCAATAATATAGTTGTAAGCATGCCCACCCAAAACAGTATGAGGGCCTGTCATCGCTTATTCTTTTTCTTTTCTTGAGACAGAGTCTCACTCTGTCACCCCAGCTAGAGTGCAGTGGCACCATCATAGCTCGCAGCAACCTCAAACTCCTGTGCTAAAGCAATCCTCCTGCCTCAGCCTCCTGAGTAGTTGGGATTACAGGTGCACACCACTGAGCCCAGTTAATTTTTCTATTTTTAGTAGAGACGGGGTCTTGCTCCTGCTCGGGCTGGTTTCGAACTCCTGAGCTCAAGCAATCCTCCCACCTTGGCCTTCCAGAGTGTTAAGATTACAGGCATGAGCCGCTGCGCTGGCCAGTTTATGCATATGATTAATGTATAAGTTATAAACATGAACTGCTGCTCAAACAAATTATATACATTTCAAATTTCTCTGTATGTTTATAAAGGACGTAATTTACTTGAACCAAATGGAAATACATAGACATTTAAATGCAAAAGATAAAAAGACATAGAAATTCTGAAATTTCCTTCCCATGCTCTAATGCAGGGGGGTCCCCAATCTATGGTGAATTGTATAATTATTTCATTACATATTACAATGTAATAATAATAGAAATACAGTGCACAATAAATGTAATGTGTCTGAATTATCCCCAAACCACCCCCCCTCCCCAGTCCATGGAAAAATTCTCTTCCATGAAAACAATCCCTGGTGCCAAAAAGGTTGAGGACTGCTGCTCTAATGAATTCATTTTGCACAGCCATGCATCATTGAAGACCACTGCTCGAGGAAACAAGAGGGCTGATCTGGAACATAAGAAAAAAAAAATCAGGAAAGGCAGCCTGTGGAAAATTCAGGTGGAGTTTGCAAGTTGCAAAGGAACTCACCAACAGCAGAAAACAGATCATCTGATGTTTGGTTTTTGAGTTTATTTATTGAAACAATCCTCAGTTTCCCTATCTGTACAGCCTAAGCTTTATCTATATGTCAACCTTATGCAGCAACATCACAGGAGGGCCAAAAATCTCCCAGAATCTTCAGGAAGGTACCCATCACCGTTCAGGAAGTATATGCTGAAAACCTCAAGCTGCTCTGAACTCATCTGCCCAGAGCATTACCTTTCATTAGGGATCATTAAATCCAGTTGTACTTCTGCAACAAAGATAATAAATATCCCTTCACCAGTAGTTAATAAAACAACACCATATGTAGAAAAAGAAAATAATAAGACAAAAGGACTCATCCCCACCCACGACAGGACAAGACAATACAATGTAGCATGATTCACCATGATACAGTAAGCAAAAAGCACCTTTGGGACCAGAACTGCATTGTTCAGCATGGGTAATTTTAGACACAGACAGAATAAGTAGCCAAGAAATCTCACTTATCTAGTCTAGAAGTATAAAGGCTAACATAACAAGCAATGAGAAATCATTTTAAAAAAATTTTTTTTGAACAAAACTTTTGTTCTCATAGATAGGAAAACAAACTTACCTAGTTCCTTCCAGACTCTCATCTACCTAAACCTACCTCTTCAGCACAAATCCCTCTTTCTAACCTCCTAGTGGACCCCTCCATGAGGCTATCCCATTGATAGTTCTAATCTGATACACCATTTAGGGTCAAAACCTTCCATGTTTATGATTCCTCCCAGAAGGCAGCATGATTTGTAAATGTAACAAAGACTAAGAGTTTGGACAGACCTGGCCTTAATCTGCCATTCGGTGAATCTGTGACCTTAAGCCAGCCACTTAACATCCCTATGAACCACTGTCTACATCTGCAAAATAGGAAATCAGCCCACAGATTTATGCTCAGGATTAAATAAGGCAACGTAAGTGAAAACACTATTCCTTGGCATTTAGCTGGGGGGCTTTGTGAATGTGCATTTCTTCCTCTCTCCTTCTTTTCCCCCTTGTTCTTTCCCAAAGGTCCTTGAAGGATCTTCTATATCTTCTCCCTTCGGTTACTATCCTTCTAATCCAGGTCTCCTTGTTTTCAATCACCATCGCTAATATTCCCCCTTTCTGCCCAATTCACCCATTGCATACATCCGTGCAAAACTAGACGAATGCACAAAGTGCATGTACTGGCCTTGGAGAGTGTAACAGCTCTGATCCCTGCTCTGCCAACAAAGCAGAGAGGAGAGCTGCCAGCACACACAGCAGAGAGGAGAGCTGCAGGGGTAAAGCGGCATCTTCCTGAAGAATCCATTCTACCAAAGATTCACTTATCAGATTAAGGAGAGCAGGGAAGGTGGGCAGACTGATACCGCAGTAAGATTTTAAATGTGCATGACTTTCTATTATGAAATACCCATCTTCCCCCCAAAATAAAATGGCACGTGGAGTGGTTAGATGTTCATTCTCTTTTTAGGTTGTTGTGTTTTATTTTGATCTTCCAAAATTTTCCTTATCACTTTTCTCCTCTGAATCTCTATAGCTATCAGTTACATAAGTACTTGTCTTAAACCTTCTCCTCTGGTAGGATCACAAGTTCCATGAGGGAAGGGACCACAGCTTACTACTTTTTGTCATAGCGTTCAAGGGCACACGCCCCTCTGTATTAGTCAAAGTACTCCAGAGAAAGAGAACCTGTAAATATAGATTTATGGTTACAGCTGTGTCTTTATAACGAGAGAGAAAAAGATTTATTTTAAAGAATTGGCTCATTCAGTTTTGGGGGCTGGCAAGTTTGACATCTGCAGGGTAGGGCAGCAGGCTGAAGACCCAGGGAAGGGATGATGTTACAGATTTGGGCCCAAAGGCATCTGGAGACAGAATTTCTTCCTTCTTAGAGGACCTCAGTCTTTTGCCTTAAGACCCTTGACTGATTGGATGAGGCCCACCCATGCCATGAAGCGTAATCTTCTTCATTCAGCCTCTGCCGATGCAAATGTTAATAATCACATCTAAAAATAACTCAGCACAACACCTAGGCTGATATTTGAGCAAACAACTAGGCAGCACAGACCAGCAAAGTTGACAGATAAAATGAACCATCACTTCCCCAACAACAGGCTTTTTCTCTAGTATTGATAACTAGTAATGCTGTTAATACAGGCTAAAGGAAGAAAAGGAATAAAACGCATTCCCCACAGAATGTTTGCAATGGAATATCCAGCAGGTGCTCTGAGCTGATTCCCCACCAGCCCACTTGTTCTGTGCTCTAAAGGGAGAGTGACTGGGGTGTCCAGGTAGCCACAGGCTCAGGGCATGGACAGGTTGCTGAAAAAAGTGGCATGGTGTCTGTGATTTATTTTTTTGCCATATATTTCTAGACACCTGCACCCATGCAAGCTTGTCTCTTGGTAGCCAAAATCGTCAAGAGTTGTGACTCTCTTTTACTTCAACGTGGAAAACTGTTATCAAAATATATCTGCAGATTGGAAAACACACACACACACACACACACACACACACACGCATGCATGTGTGAACACAGCCAACACAGTAGCTTATAACACAGATCCTGGCTCTTGAAACAGCCCCCATCTTTAACCTCCCCTCCCCTCCTAACACACATTAATTATGGGGACCCTGGGTACATAAGCTACCCTGTTGGTGACATTTCTGCTCTAGCCTTGGATCTGAAATCACCACCTCTGAGCCAAGACTTCAAGCACACAGCGGGTTGGGGGTGGAGGGTGTCCCCAGCAAGACCTCAATTCCCACGCAGCTGGGCTTGAAGTTCAGTGTGAAAGCCCAGCAGTGGGGAGGAGGGTCGAATGATTGTTCAACACCCACCTACACCCTGCTCATGACTAATGCATCACACTGGGAGAGTGTTTCCTCCCAGCTAGTTAAAACTGACAAGTCCACATTTAAACCAAACCAATCCCAAGGAGGCTCAGGAGTCACTCACAGCCCCTCCAAGCCCTAAGTATACCCCTTTCTGAAAATATCCACCTAGGGAGAAAACAAGCTGAGAGTTTTGTATTAGGAGACCTTTCTAATTTGCTTCTCCACGAGACAGGAAGCTTGAATTTCCAAGGGTCAAATCAAAGAACATACACAGTGGGTCGGCAACTGGTATTCCTTTTCGTGCACCAAGATAACTTGTTAATTTGGGGCAAATCACTTAATTTCTCTATGGCTTCAGATGCTTCCTCAGTAAAATTTAGCACCTAGTAAGTGCTTTAAAAATGCTGGGTTCCATAGAAAAGGGAGAGGTTGGGTATGGTATGTAAAAGGGGGGGGGGGAAGAATGGTATTATGTGCATAATCAACATAGGAATTTATTTTTCCAGTAGTGATTTTCCATTCAAAATAGCACCCATGAGAAGAAGGAGGGGGATTAATCAAGTGTATTCACTAAATTGAGCTTGGTGATCAAAATAACATCAGCCTTCTGGTTCTGCTGATGCCTCACTTGCACAGGCGCGGGAAGTGGGGACCGCACGCGGCCCGAACTCATGTTGGCACCAGGGTGCCAGCTCTTAAGCCACCTGCTTTGTTCTGTTTCTCGCACCCTGTCCTCACACTCACAGGAACAGCCTGCCATCTGTGCTGTGCCGCCCAGCCCCGCTCGGTTTTCCATAAAGGTAAATAAGATCCTGACATGATTTTTCGTCTAAAAAATGTCCTGCAATTAGTGCTTCCTGACTCGATCTCAATTCCACTCAACCCAAGTCAATTCCAACGTGTGCTGAGCACCTACTCTGGGCGTGGCATGGCTCGAGACTCCACATCTTGGATGCTAAGAGGGAGGAAGGCTTAAGACTCCTCAAAGGGCCTTACAAGGTCTTTTATTTGGGAAAGTGGGAAGGGAGAAATGAGATAAAGAAAGACCCAAAAAGTATGATATGCGGTCCAAGAGTTAGGTGCCATACAGCGAACTCAGAGTGCTAAGAGGAGGGCTACAATTTAATACTCCTATATTCCCAGAGTGTGTTGATGCAGCTTATATATTTACAATTAAATATATGCCCTTAACAAGGCAAAGGTAAAAAATACATGCTTCTTTTGAAAATATAACATATGAGGATAAGATATGGCAGTTCAACTATGACTTTGTAACCTGGATTTGATGATTACTCAGGAAAAGGAAATAATCATTTTGGCCTCCTATTGGATCTATAATCAGAATACTGCCAAAATTGCTGGGAATTGTTCTAATTCTGGTGGTTAATAATGAGTATTTGGAAATAATTTTACTATAAAATCATGGTACAGAGAAGAATACAGATTCCAAAAATATATATATATATATATATATTCTTTAAATAAGATTTAAAAGTAAGATTTAAATAAACAAGTAATTTTTAAATTTTAGGCTATTTAAATTTGAAATGGATGATTTTCATCCTAAAAGTTACAGAGGATTTCTCCAAAAGAGCCCCATATCAATAGCCACCATTTTCAGGCAGATAAAAATGATGAAATATGAAATTTTTTAAAAAACCCTGCCTATATATAAATCACCTGCAAGATAACCCGAAGATAAAAAGGCAATACTTAGGTGTTAAAATACTTTCTATTCTCTTCTGTTTCAAATATCTGACTAAAGAAGAAACAAAATGTGTCTCCTCATTAGGGAAAACTCAGGGAACTTTTGGTTCCAGTTTGAGGATGAACTGCATTCTTGATCAGCTCTTTGCAAAGGCATACACTTGACGGCCCCTCTCCTAGGATCATGCCACTGAGTTCAGGGCTCCTCTAGAGGAACACGCCAGGATATGTGGCTACATCCACTCTGCCAACTTCACGCTTTGCGTTAAAAGAAGGGCACCAGGGGTGAGTGAATTAAGAAAATAAATACAATTCAACTAAAATTTCACACCATATAAACTTAGGGGGCATGCTTGAAAACATTATGCTAAGTGATATTAACCCAGACACAAAAGGACAAATACTATATGATTCTACTTATATGAGATACCCAGAATAGTCAGACCCGTTGAGACAGAAACTAGAACGGTGGTCGCCAGGGCCTGGGGGGAAAAGGGGTGATGGGGAGCTAGTGTTTAATGGGTGCAGAGCTTCACTTTTGCAAGAAGAAAAGAGTTCTAGAGACAGAAGGTGGTAACGGTTACACAATATGGTGATGTGAATGTGCTTAATGCCACTGAACTATAGCACCTAAAAATGGTTAAAATGGTAAATTTTGTTGTTTATATTATACAATAAAAAATTAGATGGCATAACAATAATATTTGCAGAGTGCTTCATAGTTTGACAAGTGTTTCTATGCACATTAGATCATTTCATCATCATCGCGTCATACGTGTGTTACTCTTATACCCATTTCTATGTAAGAGGCATGTCCACAGCTTGTGGAGGGAGGGGTGGCCGGGCTGCCACCAGAACTCAGGCAACTGCCTTCACACCATGTTGTGCTTATTTCACTACTCTACCCTGTCTTCCAATAGTTGCACATATTCTGTAGAAATATAGAAAATGTTTCCAGGTGCTCCAAGAAATATGCATTCCTTGCTCAAAGTCAGGAACTCTGACTCCAGGAGTCAAGAAATTACTTCACTTCATTTAACCCAGTGTTCCCTAAACTTCCTTAATGCTGCAAACTCGTTTTGCAGAGTATCTATTGACAACCCGTGGAAAAGTCAGTGTTTCACGGGTTGCTACTGTGGGAAACCATCCTAACAAAACGTGCTCATTTAGATGACTACAGATTCCACCTACGCACAATAATCAAGTAACCAAGGTGTTTACTTGATCGGCAGTTCCAAGTATCAATACCATCGCCAGCACTACTCTCATGTGGTAATCCTCCCTCACCAATTTTCAGTCTTCCCTCATCCAGATCTTTCCATCAGCCATAAAAGTACCACACAGATCATGAGGAAGACAATGACTAACCTGACAGACGTCACCCTTGGCTTCTGGATTTCTTACTCACCGGGCACGGATCACAGCAGATCCATTCGAGGGTTTGTGTGTGCATGTGTGTGGTAATTAGGCTATGTGCTTTAGAAAAAATAAATAAAAAGAAAGATAATGGTATTTATTCCTCCTACCTCAAATCCTTTTTCACAAGGCCTGGCATAAATAAATCAGAGGAAAAAACAAATATATAACTCTTTGTTAAATAAATATATTGGAGGAGGAATGTGTAAGGTAGACCAGGAATACAGGTTCATCAATACTACTAAGGTTTGGAATTTAATATATTTCATTAGCAGTTTCTTCATACTAATTAAAACAAAAACATCAGCAACTCCAAACCAAAATTCCTAATCATGGGTTTCTTGTTTTGGTTTGAACACAGTGCATCCAAAAATCTTTAAGACAAAGCATAAAATTGTTTAAAATTAATTTATGATATGATATATATATATATTTCATTCTTGAAAAGACTTTAATATCTCCTTCTGAGCCTCAATTCCTTCTAAGCCCCATGCCTTTCAGCATGAAGGAAAACAGCCCTGGTGTTTAAGTGGTAAACCGGGCCATGCTTCCACATAACCACCCTCTCCTTTCCATGACATTTCTGAGAACGCAATTAACTGCTGACACTGGCCCAAGCTGCAGTAGAGAAAACATTAAACCTGTCAACTGTTATTTCTTGTCCGGGCTTGTGCTGTTTGTTTGTTACGTATGTTCAGTTTATAATGGGAGTTTGTCAGCTTCTTTTTGTTTGAACTTGACACAATGGGAAAAGCCCTTAAGGGTTAATTATTAATCTTGATATGAAATCTCAAAGAGATAATGCACAGGTATGAGCAATTGTGAAAGACACCCAACAGCATTAGTCAAAACAGGGACTGTTCCCAGACCTGAGCAGTCTCAAGCCGGTCTGTATTACATGAGCCAGTAAGTGACAGGGAGTGAGTGAGAGGTTAGTGCTCAGAGAACTGGCTTTTTAGCCAGACACAATCAGATAGGAATTTTGCTTCTGCTATTTGATACCAAATGACAGTGGAAAGTTACTTCGCATCACCAAGACTCAGTTTCCTCACTGGTAAAATGGGAATAATAAAAGTAAATGGAACAGTCTATTGGAAATCACAGTCCACTGCCTGAGCTACAGAAGTGATCAATAAATGGTAGCCTGGGGAAAAAAAATTGGGGGTCTTTCCTCACATCTAGATAATCAATAAGTCATCATAATCTCTATAAATATGGCTTCAAAGCCATAATTAGAAGTCTTCAAAAAATAGCTATGAAAAATGCTGGGTGAAGTTAGTGCCTGAATTCATAGACTCTCATTTCTTATTGATTACAATAAAAACACATGAAGCTCTCACGTGGCAGAGAACGGTCACGAGGGCATCCACTATCCTCGTCAATGATAAACATCAAGGATGCAAAGTGACAACTCAAAAGACCATCGCCTTATAAAGTAACAATACACCAATTCTCTAGCTTTTTCACATCTTTGCAAGCTTTTTGAAAAGATTATTGTTACCCCAAATTAAAGTCACAGAAAGTTCATCTTCTAAATATAAGTAACCATTGTTTATTAAAAATGAATAGAGACAAAAAAGTAAGTATCTCGGAAAGAATATTGTCAATGACGATTCATTATTTATTGCCCCAGAACTTGTCGGAAAGGTAAGAAGCAAAGCAGATTTATTTAAATATAGATGAAGTACAGATATATTAAATATAGTTATAGTAAAATACTACTTCTATGATATTTGGAGTTAAAAGATCACACTTTTGAGGGATACAAACCAAGTTCCAGATATCTCATGGTAGGAGGTGTCAGTAGTAAAATGCATTTGTTGCTAAGTTGACTCAAAAGAGACAACACCAAAAACACAGCTCATAGGAGGTAACCCCCCTGGCTCAGGTATGTATGGAAGTGACAGTCGGATGGATCTGCCTGGTGAATTTCAGAGCAGAGTCCATTCAGAGTGGTCCATGATGAGACCACTTTTTTGCTAACAACCAAAAACAACAGCTATTGTGTATGAGACACCATGCACCCAGAGCTTAGGACTGAGGACAGGGTGGTGATACAGATACGATCACCCTCATGAGTTAGTCTAGAGGGACCCAGACCACGAGCCCAGGCCTGGAAGTCAGTGATCTATTTTTACAAGGCCTAGTTTATAAGAAGAACTAGATTAATACAGTAGAATTTAACACTATATAATAAAAACCCTGGATTCAATTTCTCACTCTTCTCTAGACTCTCCTATTATGCAGCCCTTAACAATGGAACGCAGAAGAGGGCATTAGATAAGCACACTGCTAGGACTGTACAGCACAGAAATGGAGCCCAGATGGGAATCATATTCTAGGCAAATTAATCAAAATGGAGAAAAAACATGCAGTTGCCTATCCCTGCTATCTGAGTGGGATATTAGGCTCAGAGAATAAAAACATTATCCAACATACAATGGAGATGGCAAATACTCGGCAGTGCTATCCATAGTCAATTTTTAGTAACTTCTGGACTTAAACCTTCCGCTTTCCAGGGGAGCACTGCCTTCCTCATGATTAGCAACAGAGTGATTTATAATTGCCAGAACAGAACAGAACTGGGAACACTTCCTCAAAAACACTCTGAGGAAGAAAATGACTAAGAAAAAGCAGAAAAGTAAATGAGACAGTGAATACGATGTCACTCTGCCCCAGAGTCCTGCTTTCCAAAAGCAACAAAATGGAAGACACCTGCTTGGTGGGGTGCTGAGCTATGGCCTCCCTTTGGCTGTGAGAGCTACACACACATTCATATACTTTATTTACTCCTATAGCAAAGAAAAAGCCCTTTTTCCAGTTTTCTCAGAAACTCCAGGCCAACCTAAACGTTTCCTATCTAAGCTAGTACCAAAGGCACAAGAAATGGTAAATATAGCAGCCATGCAAGTAAGTAGTTGGAGGAGATGAAAATGGAGAGGAAGGAAAAAATAAAATAAAATGAAATAAAATAAAGTGAAATATAATACAATACAACCTTGGAAGCTTAGGTCAAAAAGGAATCAGGATAAACTGATTAAATCCCAGTGTTAAGTGTGTAAATGCTGTTTATTTCCAGGAAGCCATCAGGCAAAGCAGTTTTTAAGAAATCCATGTTGCCAGCGTCAAAACTGGGAGTCCAGTTCAATTCCACCCAACCAAACAAGTACTACATACTGAAGGTAGGAGCAACGTGTTGAAATAAGAACATGGTCAAGATATTTTAAAAGGCAAGTGTGCTTGCTTAAAATTCAAGAGGACAAAAGACCTTTTTGGTCTTAGTAAATTCTGACAACAGAATGGAATATTATATCATTGACATGTTTTGAATTTCTTAATTTACCTAACTCTTGTTTCCAATAAATCTTTCATCACACAGGTCTGTGGTAATTGTGTGTGTGTGTGTGTGTATGTGTGTGAGAGAAAGATTTATAAAATAAGCGGTAAACATTTTAAATATTTTGCTTAACAAGGATGAGCAACTGGAAGTGTTCATCAGAGTCATCATTTCACTAAAATGTTGATTTAAAAAGATACCTATTTATTTTTTAAATTAACTTTGGAACCAAGAATTTTAATTGATTGCTTTTAGAGTGGTAAATTAGAATAAACTATATAGAAAAGTAAGTGATAACAGATGAGTGTTTGGTTCTACAGCTGGCAAAAAAGGCAGGATTGCAGGATTCAACAGCAGTGGAGTAGCAGGCTGGACTGGGTGGGGATGGGGGCAGTAGGGAGAAAGGAGTGATGAGTGTTAACCATAAAAAGAAAAAACAGTCCCTAGCCTTTACCATTCCTTAAAGGACCTTGGATAAGAATTTAGAAATAATTCCTGTAGGTTCCACTGACAGCTGCCTCACAGTGGGGTTTGTCTTCTCTCTCACTCACACCTCTTCATAAAAATCTGCCCTTCTATCCCTTTGGAAATCTTACCAACACCTAGTTATAGAGAGAAAAATGTGTTTACAACATTTTGGGTTCTAACATGACTGAACCCCTCCTGAGCCTTTTAATAATTTGTATAAGAATGTGCCTGGAGGTGCAGCGCTACCCTTCCCTGCCAGTTCAGAAATTCTAAACAGGCTTCAATGTTTTTTCAATTCAGGAACAAAAACAATTCTCCCTAAAACCTTCAGGAAAAAAAAAAAAGCCTATGGCTTATTTATCCTGGTGTAACCACAAAATATAATTTTTAAAAACTTGGTGACTAGAGTGAGGAGGGACCCACCCACAGAGGTGACTGGCACAGGGCGAGGGGCCCCTGCGATGGGAATAGCCAGGGTCACCAGAGTCCAGGTAGAGCACGGGACGGTGGGCCCCCAATGTGACAGAGGAGCCCGCGTGAAGGGGCTCCCATAGGCCAAGTCAGGGACAATCTCGGCACCAAAATAAATAATGCCACTAGCTGATTATAACCCATTGAATAGAACAGGAAACCATGAGTCCACACGGATAGAAATAAAATGGAAAACTTGATGAGAAATAAGGGATCTACATAGTTTCAAGATATCCTGCCATAAAAGTTACTAAAGACAAAGAGGAAAAAGAGTGCCTTCCCAGGGGAAAAGGCTGGCAGATGCCATCTCCGACCGAGTGGCCAAGGTAAGTAGACAGCATCAGAAACGGGACAGGTCGCAGTTTGGCGCTCTCCGAGAAGACAGAGAGACGGTGTCAGACAATGAACCAATGATCCAATAAATGTAGGTCTAATCGTGACAAAACAACCCCAAGAAGCCAAATTGAGGGACATTCTACAAAACAAGCGGCCAAGGCTCTTCAAAAGTGTCACGGCCATGAGAATCCAGGAAAGAGGTAGGTGCTGTTCCTGACTGAAGAAGTCTAAACACACCTCACAAGCAACTGCGAAGCAGAATCCTCAATGGGAAACATTTGCTGTTTGAAAGGGCGCCATCCTCACGGGGCTCAGGACAGTGGACAAAATGGAATGGGGAACAAGGAGGAGATAGTAGTGTTGCGGCAACAAGGTGTACATCAAGTGTTACAGCTAGTGTTACAGCTCTTGTTACAGCGCTTGACCAGGGAAAGAATCTAGCAGCACACAAAGAGTCAGAGGAGAACGGTCTTTATTCCCCCAGCAGGTTCAGCCAACTTCTGACCCCCCTTCCTTGTTCTCCTCCTGCTTTTATACCCTTGGTAGGATTCAAAAAGCGTCCAATCAGCAACAAGCTTTAACATCCAATCAGCAACAAGCTTTAACATCCAATCAACATCAAGCTTTAACATCCAATCAACATCAAGCTTTAACATCCAATCAGCAACAGTGGGATTCAAAAAGTACCCAATCAGGATGATGCGAGCTGCGCCGCCAGAGGACAGAAGCAAGTGGCGGAGCACAGGCAGGACTGTGGGCATCGACAGGCAAAGCCGGGCCCCAGGTGCACCCCCATGGCCTCCAGCCGGCCGGGGGGGATACCAAGCAGCGGGGAGGCGGCCAGCGGCCACATCCTGGCACCCGACGGTTTTTCCTTGTTAGTAGGAACAGATCAGTTAGTTTTGTGACTTTGATCTCTGTATGGCAGTTGTATAGAAGATGGTCTTTGTATATAGGGAAAAGCACTAATGTTTGGGGTCAGAGCTGTACTGTTGACTTTTCCTAAAGTTTGTGGCAATTCCAAAACAAAAACAAAATTTTAAACCTGATAACTTATTTATTCTAAGTTCTGTACACAGGAAGATAACTGATAGAAATAATTTGTATGATGAAATAATAAGACATAATTTAGCAAGGGATTTATCACATTAAAACGTGGAAATTAATGAAAGAATATATAAAATTTGCTAATGTCCTCTTAGGAAAAGCAAAAAGCCCTTGAGCCACACGTGTTAATGGGCTCTTCCTGTCCTCACCAGCATCTCCAAGCCCTCAGCCGGCACGTCTGTGCACATTCAGGGCTTTGCTTGGTCTTTTTATGTCAAGACACTCAATGACTGTTGCCAACACCCCAAGTACGCCGCGAGTACATGAAAAGCTCAGAACCATCTCCCACATCCGAGAGCCCTCGGGTGCCCTTCCGGAACAGTGCCAGGAACTAAGGAACAAAACCAAAATCCCTGCCAAGTTTTCTGCTTTCAAAGGCCGTGTCGTCACCAACTCCAAACATGTGGGTTCTAGTCCCAGATCCACCCCCACGGGGCTCTGGGGCAGTACCACACTGGGCCTCAGTTTTGTTATCTGGAAAATGGGTAGCTGGGCGTGATGATCTAATTCTGATCAACTCCACCAGCATTTGAATAAAGGCCTCCTCCCCTTTGCCAGGCCCTGCCTCCAGCCTCAGGCAGCTCCAGTCTAGCAGCAGGAGAAGGGACGGTGAACAGACGTCTCTAGGACAGCCTGGGGAGTAAAGGGAGATATGTGATGACACATGAAAGCACAGGCTCCGTCCTGTTCATGGAAAAGACACTGGAGAGGGAGGAAGGTTACAGGAAGACGGAGAGTCTCAGTTGAATTTGGCAGATAAAAATTAGGGGTCCCCCAAGTGGAATAGAAGGATAGGGAGAGGAAAGCCAAGTTGCTTCAGAGTCAATGCTACACAGTGGTTAGTCTGGCGCCCCCTAGCCGGTGAGCTGAGCAAGCTGTCTAACCTCCGCCTTTCATTTCTCTGTACCAGGGAGGTAAAGACATTATTCAGCTCATCCTTGGGAGGGTTAAATGCTTTTTATTTTATTTTATTTTTATTTTTATTTTTAAAGAGGGAGTCTCACTCTGTCACCTGGGCTAGAGTGCTGTGGCGTCAGCCTAGCTCACAGCAACCTCAAACTCTTGGGCTGAAGCGATTCTCTTGCCTCAGCCTCCCAAGTAGCTGGGATTAGAGGCGTGACCCACCACTCCCAGCTAATTTTTCTATTTTTAGTAGAGACAGAGTCTCACTCTTGCTCTGGCTGGTCTCAAACTCCTGACCTCAAGGGATCCTCCAGCCTGGGACTTGGTGCTAGGATTACAGGTGTGAGTCACCTGTAATCCTAGCCAGGCCTGGGTTAAATGCTCTAATATATTCTATATGCCTATATATTTCATATATTTAATATTTACCCTACATTTAATTGTTAAATTATTAATATATGGTACATATATATGAATTCTATGTAATTAATCATTGCTTATTTTAAATATTTAATAACATAATGTATATTTAATATATTTTAAATGCCTTAGCCTCTGGGACTGTTAAATGTTTTAGTAGATTCTATAAGAGGACCTGGCACATAGTAAGTACTCCATAAACATCTGTTGTTATTTGTTATGATGATAGCGGTTATATCGATTGTACCTGGGTGTGATTCGGGAAGAGGGTGCAATGTGTGTGTGAGAGTAGCAGTTGCTGCAACTTGTGCAAATCAGTGAAGCCCAGATGAGCCAAAGGCCAAACGCCAACAAACACCAGGACAAGGAATTTGAAGTTGACTCTGTCCATCATGGGAGTCACTCTATTGTAGACTCCTCATTTATCGTCTACTGATTCTCAATTTAACAAGCATGGTTATCTGGTTTGACAACCTACAGCAGACTCAAGGCAGGGAGCTGGAGGGGCTAGTGCTGATGGAGAGGAGGAAAAGAAGGGATGAAAAATGAAGCCACTAGAAGAAAGCAAATGCAATTAGCAGGAAAGCCTCACCACTCTGGGCCTTAGAGCCCCAACCACCTCTATCTCGCCAGATCTCAGCACAATATAACGATCAATTCGGGGGGAGGAAAAAAAACACCTGACGAAAGATTGGTTTAGATTAATTTTAGATATTTTGTTGAGGATGACTAGTAACATATGAAAGGTTTAAAAGCTTTCCAAAATTATTTCAAAGATAAAAATCTTTCAAATTTGTAGGGAAAAAAAAATCTTTCAGCAGGAAAAATCGTGTAGCTGGAATTCCTGGACAGAAGGGTCCCCAGCTATAGTCCTCCCGAAAATCACAAGAATGCGTCTCAATGGACAAAAATTCAAGCTGTGGCCTTCTAATCCTGGAAAGCTGTGGTCAGTGAGCTCAGGACAAAGTGAGGGTACAAAGACAAGCTTCAGGGCATCTCTGAAGTTAGCACAGATTTCTACAAGGAACCATCTGAAAAACCCAAATCTGACTACAGCTAGAATCTATCATGCATGACCCAGACATTCATCCTGGGATCTCTGAGCTGGTTATAAAACCATCACCAGGCAGTGGGTTTTAAAGTCCAAATCCCAAATTTCCTTCTTTCCCATCCGTGAGAAGCCCATAACCAGTTTAGACAAAAATAAGTCCAGAAATTCCAATCAAATACCTAGCTACTGAGTGAAGTAAATTGCACTGTCAGAGTCTTTCTAATGGAAACACTTCACCTTCAGAAACTTAAGTTTAAATACTCAACAGTGGCAGAAACACTAAATCAATTCCCTTTCACCTGGGAAGTGAGGAAATGTACAGTCCCTGTCTGGTCATAGCTACAAGGTGGTCACATGCCTGAGTTCTGGCCAGCGGAATGTGGGACCAAGGGTTAGGGTTAGATGTTGGCCACTTCCAGATCCTGCCCTCATCACCTCTCCTAAGGGCCTCCAGGCTCTGCCTCTAAAATTCACTGCACACCAAATGAGGAAAAGCCAGGGAAGGACTATGGGAACTTACTTGGGGCCATCTAGGAAGCCTGGGTCCCTGAATGACCACATGGACAGGGAGAAAGCAACCACCATGGCCTCCCCTGCTGCCAAACAGCATGGCCTATGACATGAACAATGAGTGCTCCTCTGAGAACATGAAGCCACTGAAATCTGGGGTTGTATGTTACAGGCGTCAGCCCACCTGGATAAAAAACGGCCTTTAGTTAATGAACTTTTGTTGAGAATCTTCCAGGTGGTCACAAAGCCACCAAAAAATAAACTTAAAAAAAGGTCTTCGAAGGCTGGGTGCAGTGGCTCACGCCTGTAATCCTAGCACTCTGGGAGGCCGAGGCGGGTGGATAGCTTGAGGTCAGGAGTTCAAAACCAGCCTGAGCAAGAGCGAGACCCCGTCTCTACTATAAATAGAAAGAAATTAATTGACCAACTAATATATATAGAAAACATTAGCCAGGCATGGTGGCACATGCCTGTAGTCCCAGCTACTCGGGAGGCTGAAGCAGGAGGATTGCTTAAGCCCAGGAGTTTGAGGTTGCTGTGAGCTAGGCTGACGCCACAGCACTCAGTCTAGCCTGGGCAACAAAGTGAGACTCTGTCTCAAAAAACTAAATAAATAAATAATTTTAAAAAGTCTTCGAAATTTACCCCCATGGAAGTTAAATAAATTTCACAGACTTACAACTGGGACATACTTGATTCTTAAAAACTCAGCTCTGTAGCTGCCTTTCAGAATCTGAAGTTAACCACACCCTGATGGAAACCCCTAGCTACTGTATTTCTTCTACCAATTTGGTGACGCCAAAATGACAAAGCAGACAAGTTAGAAAATTGTTCTTGTTAAGTGTAGCCAACAACCCTAAAGGAAAGGTTACACAAGGCTGGATGCGAGAAAAAGTACGGCATTAACGATAGTCATTGAGGAAAACTGTTTAAGGCAGGATGTCAAAATGTTTATTTCTACAGCAAAGTATAATTTGCATTTTTATATATTTCCACTTAGCTCCATGCCTAGTGCAAGGCAATCCTTTGACAAAGGGCTGCATTCCAACTTTTCTTAAGAGAAAATAGAGAACCAACTTGTCCTAACAAGTCAGTAACACCTGCATCGGTTTGGCAGGACTCTCTCACGATATGTAAATAACGAACTGCCAATAAGCTTGTTCCGGAACAAAGGAGGAAAAACTCCATTCCCTTGCCTGATGTCTCGGCCATCAGGAAGTGTTTTCTTTATATTTTGTCAATATTCTTTATGTTGTCAACATAGCAAGAGGAATACTGTCAAAATTCGCTAACTCAGGGGAATGAACACTCACCCTTGGCCAAATAATTTCCTAACGACCATCTCACACCTGGGTCTAAGCAGAAATTCCAGAACGGCTCCATTCCTGCCACGTTGGAATATATCAGCGTGTATGATGAGCAGTTCATGATTGTATGTGTGTGTCTCGCAGCAGTGGTAGGGAAGGGTTCTCAACATCTGAGTCACCTGCCCAGTTAGCTCTAGCACCCCTTTTTCATGTAAAAAATAGAGTACTGAACAGTGACTGAGAATTTAACTTCTGAAGCCAGAATGATTATTTAGGCAAGCTACTTAACCTGACTCAACTTCAGTTCCTAATTATACATACTGCCCCCTTTCCCGGTGAGCTATGAGAGTTGAGCACATAATACTGGTCTTGGAGTGTAAATAATAAGAAAAGGTGAGTTATCGTGACTAGTATATATTACACAGCATGTAGTGTCAGAGCCCCTTGCAGATCACAGGAAGGCAGAGAAATAATGAGATTTCAGGGGTTCTGAAAAAGACCCTCCTTATTCACAAAATACTTTCCCTAACCAAAAACTTCACAGATACTGTTTTCGAAATTACTTCTATTCTTAAGAAACATACATCCTGAAGAGAAGTAAATTGGAGTCTTATCCATATAAAGGTGTTCACTGGTTCCATGGATAATAATAGGGCCATTTTACAAATGAGCAAACTGAAGCTCAGAGAGGTCAACTTCATCACCCAAGTTCTTAGAAGTAGCCGAGTAGAAATTCCAGCGTAGGTCTACGTGACCTTAAGTTCATGCCCTTTCCTATAGGATTTTGCCAGGTCCTAGAAATTGCATTCCTCCCTAAGAGAAGGTTTTTATAGCCAGAGACAGTGAGGGAAAGAAAAGAAAAAAGAACATGAAAATATTATGTAAAAAAGAGGAATGAAAGAGGTAGGGCATGCCACATAAATTAGTGTTGGAAGGCACTCTTTTAACAAAGGTCAGGCAGCCCTCTGGGAGACAGCTCAGCAGTCTTCTCAAATCCACAGCACACACAACTCTTAAATTATAGCAGCTACTCACCTACCCGGTGCAAAAAGAATGTTTATATGCATAGCATGTCCTATATATTATTTAATAAGATACAGCAAGCTCAAATTTAAATTCTTCTTGCAATACTCTGAGAGGTGGAGAAGCAAAGTGTTCATGTGTAAATTACCTTTTCTAAGTCTGTGAATACATTTATTTGGAGCAGACATTTGCTTTGAGTATATCTGATAATCCTGGAAGTTCAGCACCTTTCAAAAAAGTACTTCTAAGGGGGGAAGTATACTGGGAAAATTATTTAGCTCTCCTTGTGTATTTTTTTTTCATTATATTCCTTTAACAACAAATCTTGCAATTGAGTTTCAATGGCATGCTGAGTCTTCTGGGAGACTCCCATCTGGGTTCCAAATACTCACCATTTGCAACATTTGTAGGTGAACAGAATGTTGGTTCACAATATAGAGAAAAGAAAGACAGATTGTTCTTTTAATGTCATTCATGATGTGTGGGAGCAAAATAATTTATACAAAAACTCAGGAGTTAAATAGACTACACTTTAAAACAAATTAAGCAGATGCTTTTGAAACAAGGACACTACTATATGCCCCAGAGTCTTCATCCACTGAGTGAATGCAGCCAGTACGGACAGCTTAACAGATTCTGAGAAATTCTACAGGGCATCTGAAATGTGATTCCTGCATGGCAGGCAAACAGCGCAACTACTACCGGGAATAATAACGTTGATTGAGGAGTCGTGCAATGAATTGTACACAGCACAAGAGCTCATTCAGTTGTCCCAACCATCCTGAGAGAAGGACATCATTACTATGGGAACCATTTCTTTTTACAGATGAGAAAACTGAAGCTAAATAAAATCAAGTCTCCCATCTAAGCTAGTTAAGTAGTGGCGGATAGCACTGATCCTCAGCTGGCCAAGGTCAAAAAGAGTTTGAATATTAAGGAAAATCAGGAGATTCAATAGTAGGATTTAAGCTTATTGATATTAAAGGGATCCTGAGAACAACTGTGGACAAATAATGACTTGGAGTAGGATGTATGATATAATATAGTCAAAAACACATAATGAAAAGAAAGCACGTATTTCTTCAAAGTGCTCTCCCTGCCCTATATATAGTAAAGCAAACAGTGCATACACCAGTTTTTCTTAAACTGGGACCCATATAGTTTTTTGTTTTTTTTTAATATCAACACAGTATACAGACATAATAGCCTGGTTTATTTTCTATTTTGTTCCTTTTTTTTTTTTAGCAATATTGGCCCCAAACCACTAAAATTATTTTATAAACCCCAAAAAGGTCTTCACCCTCACTTGAAAAGCACTACTCAGATGGAAATTACAAGTTTCCATATGGAGCTGTTTGTACTTTTAAAACATTCATGTATTATAAAGGGTAGGGGTCACACGGACTTGTTAAATTTAGCGCTTCTGCGTAGGCCCTGGGAATGGACCCAGTAAAAGGATTCTTAGCATCGGCTCCCGGGAGGGCTTTCAAAGGTATTTGAACCTCCTGGAACTGAATGCAAAATTATGTACATGGACATACCCACATCTGCATAAAGAGTGGTTCCATGGCTTTTACCAGTTTTTCAGAAGAGTGGGATCCACAGAAATTTTAGATATTTTCTTATTTATTTAATTCATATAAATTGGAGTGAGAATCACCAAACATGCAACAAAAAAATACATAAATAAATAAATAAGCAGATAATATAAATCAATTAACATGCCACGAGAGGAGATGCATCCCAATCAACAGGGCCATGAAATTGTGTCACAAAAGAAAAGAGTGACAAAACAGCAGAATATAAATAACATTCATTCATTCTACAAACTGAGTGCCTACCAGGGGTGATGAATAGTATTAAGATTCTGGGCATTAAATTGGAATGGGAGGGAGTTAAGTGAGACGGCTCCTGGTGCCCTTTGCAGTGTTATAATATGACACAATTATTCTGAAATCTGCAAAATTGAAGAGTGTCACCTACCTGTTTCCTGCCTCCCACAGAGAACCTGACAGAATGCTAAGAAAGATGATTACTTTAAAATGAAAATCATATTGCTTTATCATCACATCAACAGCCAAAACATTTCAAGAAGAGGTTTACAATGATTTAGACAATGGTGAAATGCAGCCACCCCCACATGAAAAGGCATGAGCATGTTACATAAAGGACAGAGTTTATGAGGGCTAACTAAACCAGGAACCACATTTCCATCCCGAAAGTCATTAAAAACACATGGCATTCTTCCTGCCCTATGGTTGGGGCACAATGAGCAATCTCACTGAAAAGTAATCAAGACCCTGAGTGGTTGGATCTTAATCAGATCAAAAGTGTGAAAACAATTGCGTTCCTGAGCTAGAAGTGCATTAACCAAGATGGCACATGCGTGCCATGTCCCTGGGCCTTGTGTTTCCATCCACATGGATTTCTCAATGAAAGTAGCATTCTTGGCCTCTCTGGCCTCTCAGGATGGCTCTGGGAAGGTGAGTTATTGACCTGGACAGAGGAGAAGGTTTGGGAGAATGGCCCACATATGCCCAGGTGAAGTCCTTCCATTGTCCCCCTTAGGGATCCTCCAGGCCCATGGAGAACCCCAGGTCTGACTCTCTGTAGATTATGCAGGAGGTAACTTTTGAGATCCTGCCCCATGGGAGGAAGCCTACTCTTGTACAGGTCTGCATAGATGGGTAAGTCCATATAACTCTTAGAACCAGGGATATTCGGGAAACCTCCTGTTGCTGTACCTCTAAGTCACTACCTCCAACCCTACACTTACCAATAGTAACACCGATCTTTTGGTCTCCATCTGCTGACCCCTCCATCTCTCTCAACTGGTCAAGAAGTCAAGCAAGAAGAAAGAGCTTCTCAAATCCCAATAAGCTCTATCCTCTCCATCTTCTCAATTTCAGATGGATTGAACAACGCTTAAAACACTATGCCTGTCTCATCTGTGACTGTCCAGTTTTAGGACAGACTGCATGTGCCTACTCGATCAGACAATCATACGACACATTCACATTCTCATGAGGCCCCCACCCAGCAGAGATGTTCCTAGAATCCAAGATGTGTGACCAATGTCACAGCTCAAGAGGATTTCAGAAAGAAGATATTTCTCTTCAGGTTAATGTCACAGACGAATGGCAGGGCTACAAGGTGGAGTTAAACAGGAATTTGGTTACAGCTCCCAGGTCTTCTCAGTGGGAGGATTTAATGCTGCTGTTCAAAGTGAATGTCCAGAATCGCTAACATCAAGCATGAGTGTTTCAATGCACCCCCACAGGATAATGAAGTTCAGGAAGAATTATCAATGTTTTAGTAGGCAGTCAGAGACTCTTTCTCTGCAGATAGAATGTCTAAGACTCCAAAACCAATGTTCAGTTCCTACTTAGATTTTCTGTTCGCCAATCTGATTAGCAAAACCTGCTAATTTTGTCATGGTGCATCCAACAAAATTTACTACTTGGGACTCTGAGGCTGGGAGAAAAAAAAAAAGGTTCCTATTTATAAATGTCCTCGACATTACTTTGTCTTTATCTTGATATGTTACTAAAAAGATAAAATCTGATTCAGCCTGGTTCCTCTTTCAGAACATTTCCTCTAACAGTGACATGACAAGATGGCCCCCAGGTTCTGAACCAAATTTTTCAATCTCCAGAGCATCACAGTGGAGCTAAGTTTCTACTCCTCTGGCTTCGCGTCATTACATACAGCACAAAGGTTGCCAGGCCTTTCGTTTCTGGAGCTCTAATTTCTGCTGCTCGACAAGCTAAATGCCCAGATGTCAACATAATCAAATCATCCTTGGGAAGGATGAATTGATAAATAATGATAATACATGTTCAAAGGCTGTCGGACAAGTATATATTTGAGTCTGTTTTCAGTTCTTTGGGGCATGTACATGGGAGTGGAATTGCTAAGTCATATGGTAGTTCTACCTTTAACATTTTGAGGCACTACCAAACTGTTGTTCACAGCAGCTGTGCTATTTTACATTCCCACTACCAATGCACTAGGATTCCAATTTCTCCACATCTCACCAACACTTGTTATTCTCCATTTTTAAAAAAGAATTATTATAACCATTCTGGTGGGTATAAGTGGTATCTCACTGTGATTTTGATTTGTATTCCACTAACGATGTTGAGCATCTTTTCATGTACTGATTTGCCCATCTGTATATTTTCTTTGGAGAAGCATCTAGTCAAGTCCTTTACACATTTTTTAATTGAGTTTTTTGGTTGTTGTTGAGTTCTATCTCCAATGCTCAGAGCAGCATTATTCATAAAAGCCAAAACATAGAACAACACAAATGCCCATCAACAGATGAATGGAAAAATAAAACATATGCACACACGCATATATACACATGTTTTTATGTGTAGAAACATTTATATAAAACATAAATGAGCCAAGTACAGTGGCTCATGCCTGTAATCCTAGCCCTTTGGGAGGCTGAAGAGGAAGGATCACTTGAGGTCAGTAGTTCAAAACCAGCCTGAGCAACAGCGAGACCCCATCTCTACAAAAAATAGAAAAATTAGACAGGCACTGTGGTGCACACCTATAGTTCCAGCTAATCAGGAGGTTGAGGGAGGAGGACTGCTGAGCCCAGGAGTCTGAGATTACAGTGAGCTATGATCACAGTGCTGCACTCTAGCCTGGGCTACAGACGGAGACTATGTTTCCAAAAAAAATAAAGTATATACAATGAAAAATCATCCAGCCACAAAAGGAATGACTTTCTGACACATGCTGTAACATGAATGAACCTTGAAAACATTATGCTAAGTATGAGGTATCTAGAATAGGCAAATTCATAGAAACAGAAAGCATGATAGAGGTTACCAAGGACAGGGGGGTGGAGGATGAAAAATGAGAAATTACTGCTTAATGGGTACATTTTCTGTTTGGGATGATGAAAGTTCTAGAAATAGATAGTGGTGGTGGCTGTATAATTATTAACTTAAAAATGGTTAAAATGTAATTTTATATATGTATGTTTTACCAAATCAAAAAAAAAAAAAAAGTCATCTTGTACTTCGAAATGTAATTAGTCAAGAAAAATATCTGCAACATAAAACAAAGGAGGGGCTTGGGTCAACGATAGTTGAGTTAGGGGTCTCCAAAGCAGGTATGAGTCAGGAAACGGCATTCGGGGTATGTGGTTTCAGAAATGATGGGCAATCCCAGCTGTACATGGGCCAGCGAGCAACGGGCGAGTGACTCCCTCTACCTCTCAGAGATTCACTAAATGTGGAATTGAAAAAGGGGGGAACATGACCTCACAGGGTTATTGCAGGAATACAGGAAGTTACGTAGGTGAAGCGCTCCATGCAGGGACTGGCCAAAGGTACCATTCGGTAGATGTCACCTGGCCTGTACCTCTGCACAGACTGAGGTTTCTCCCCATGACTTGGGTCCATTCACACCGTCCTCTTAGAGTATGCTATTCTCCATGTTCTTCGGCGTTTTGAAACATTTCAGGACAGAATTTTAAAAGTAAGTACAAAATTGTTCCTCGGCTGGGTGTGGTGGCTTGCGTTTGTGATGCTAGCACTTTGTGGGGCTGAGGTGGGAGAACAGTGTGAGGCTAGGAGTTCCAGACCCACCTGGGCAACACAGCAACCCTGTCTCTACAAAAAATTTAAAAATTGGCCAGGCATGCTGGCATGCACCTGTAGTCCCAGATACTCTCGGGAGGCAGGAGGATTGCTTTTGCCCAGGAGTTTGAGGCTGCAGTGAGCTATGATTGTACCATTGCACTCTAGCCTGGGTGACAGAGTGAGATCTTGTGTCAGAAAAAAAAAAAATTGTTCCTTATAACACACAAGAAGCCAAAGTGATGGAATTAAGTGCAGGAAAAATTTAATCCTTCCTGACACCCTTCGAAGACCAACTAAGCAGAGGAGAAAAAAAGGCTAGAAAGAAATAATTTAAATATGCATAGTGGGTACCTCTGGAAGCAGGTTAAGGGGTCATTTTGATTGCCATCTTTTTGCTTAGCTGTATATTCTAATGTCTCTACAACAAATGTGCATGATAATCTAAAAATATTATATCCAAAAGAGAAACAAAAAGCCAGCTCGGAGTCTGACTTCTCCCCAAGTTTTCCTTGTTCGTTCTTCTGCACCCTGGCCAAGTGTATCCCTCTAGCTGCCTGCACTCCCTCTGCCTAGAGGGTGGTTCTGGCTCACATTAACACAGGTGTCCTCCTGCAGGACATAGCACGTGTTAATTCGTTTCCTGATCACAGGAGCTCTATGAGGGAGCTACTGTCACCTCCCATCTTAAAGGGGAAAGAACTGAAGCTCCAAGAATGACAGCAACTTGCCCCCAGGTTTCCTGGCTGGTTTCGAATCCATACTGAATCCTGAACCCATACCCTCGGCCTGGATACTCTGCACCCTCCTGTATATATTTCTATTGTTGCCACTGTGTTTCTCTTTGTCACTATTTACTGACTGTCCTGTCACCCCAACGACACTGTGAAGCAGGGGCTGTAGCCTACAAATCTCCAGCTGGAATATCTGTCCCCTAACTGGTCCTCTAGCACGGCCACTGAACTGAGTTACTGTAGAACATTAGGTCCCAGAAGCAATGAATTTTTAAAACGATCTGTGCATACAGCTCTATTTCAACGCCCACAAGGTTGTCGAGCAGCCCACCTCGAGTTCTCCCACACAACTCTGGCAGGTCAGCCAAACTGATCTTCAGGGATCTTGGGTCCCTGGTGAAGTTCTAGGTTCAGTACTAGTAGGTACACTTCTGCGCCTCACAGCCAACATGAAGAAAGATGAGAAAGTTCAGGAAGCCATAAAAAGTAATACTAAGCCAGTCTGAAAAAGACTACATTGCTGTAGGATTCCAGCCATATGATATTCTAGAAAAGGCAAAACTATGAAGATGGTTAAAAGATCGGTGGTTGCCAGGGGGTAGTGGGGAGGAAGGGATGACCAGGCGGAGCACAGAAGACTTTTAGGGCAGTGACGCTATTCTGTGTGGTATTGCAATGGCGGATACATGACATTGTACACTTGCCGAACCCACAGAATGTACAACTTCAGGAGGGAACCCTAATGTAAACTCTAGACTCTGAGCGATAACGACGTGTCAATGTAGGCTCATCAGTTATGACAAATGCGCCACTTCAGTGTGGAATGTTGATAAGGGGGAGGCTTGCCTGGGTGGCGGTAAGGGCTCTGTGGATTGGAATCTCTGTACCTTCTGCCCAATTTTTCTGTGAACCTAAAACCATTCTAAAAAATACATAAGGTCTTTAAAGAAAAAAGTAGTGTTACAGACACATAAAAAGAGGAAGCAGGGGCCGGGCACGGTGGCTCACGCCTGTAATCCTAGCTCTCTGGGAGGCCGAGGTGGGCGGATCGTTTGAACTCAGGAGTTCGAGACCAGCCTGAGCAAGAGAGAGAGACCCCATCTCTACTATAAATAGAAAGAAATTAATTGGCCAACTAATATATATAGAAAAAAAAATTAGCCGGGCATGGTGGCACATGCCTGTAGTCCCAGCTACTTGGGAGGCTGAGGCAGGAGGACTGCTTGAGCCCAGGAGTTTGAGGTTGCTGTGAGCTAGGCTGATGCCACGGCACTCACTCTAGCCTGGGCAACAAAGTGAGACTCTGTCTCAAAAAAAAAAAAAAAAAAAAGAGGAAGCAGGAAACAGAGACCTGGAGAGTGATCTCAATCCACACGGTGTCCGTCTCCCACAGGGAGACAAGACTGCCTGCTCCAAAGGCAGGAAACAGAGGGAACTGGCTTTGAAAGTGGTTAAATACTACAATAGTTGAGGAGGGGAGGTGGTAGAAAGAAAGCTTTTGTAAAATTCCAATTATATTCAACTGGCTCCTGAGATGATGTCCATGATGCCAATAAACAACAACAATAGCAGCTGCCACTTTTCAGGGGAACTACCATGAGTCAGGAACTGGAGAAATATTTTAATCTTCTAACAATTCTATAAGGAAAGTACATATCCCTATTTATAAAGAAAGAATCCAAAGCAGAGAGAGAGTTTAAGCGACTTGCCCAAGGCCACACAAGCCTATAAAAGGTGGAACTGAGATTTTTATTCTCAGGGTGCTGTTCTTAGCTTTCTTTCTGCCTTTACCTTTTACAGCCCTGCCTCAAGCCCACCCCAGAATTCTAGGATTCCACTGCATAGCAAACAGATTAACTGCCCAACTAGAATGAGTGACATTCATGCTGGAGACAAAGATTTTGACTTATTTAGCTTCCAAACAACAAAGTGGATCTCTAAGTCTTTTCTTTGCTCCAATTATTTATCTAACAAAGAAAACTAGGGCCACCATGGTACAAGAAAATGGTGAACACCTACGCCACAACTGCATCCCTTGGTAGTTCCACCAAAGTAAACAATGAATACACAAACATTATAATAATCAAACAAAAGAACAGAATTATGTTTTGTAGCTTAATATTATCAGAGAATTATGGAAGAAAACATTTTCATAGGGTATGCTTTTATAATTTATTCAGAAGGACATTCATCTAAAATAATATAAATATTCATCTTGTGTCTGCAGAAACATAGATATGTTTCTACCTTTTAGGTCATAAAGATGGAAAGAAAACAGAAAACAGTGGGTTGGAGGTGTCACACAGAGGGGACATTAAAGAACCCATACTTTTCAATATTTTTCCACTCTGTTGTTTATTTCCACAGGCAACTGTGAATAAAGGCAATATTATATTATAAAATCAATAACATACTGTATGCTGGCATTTAGGAATTTTTAAAAATGGAGCTAAAGACTTTATATGTAAAATTGAAGACGCCCATCCCTTTGCAAACCGACTGTATACCTCACACCCTGCACACCCAAGGCCAGCCTTTCCCTATGGCTCATTGCAGAGCCCCCCTGAAGAACAAATGCGCTGTGCATATAAGCTCTCTGATCCCAGTGAGATCCCAGACCCCCTCCCACAGGTTAGCAGCTGAATTCCTCACCTATTAATGACATGATCATATTAATACCATTTCTTGGTTTGGTTTCTTGTGATTGTTGTTCTGTTCCATTTTTCTTGTGGGTAATATCAATGCCCTATTTGCCAGGGATGGACTTATCCCTTCCTTCCTCTGGAGAAAGTCATGGCTCTCTCCTGCCTTTCTGTCATACCAGCTCACCTGGGAGACTTTCTAGGGAAAGATCGTTAAAGTGAAAGGGATATACCAGGCCATTCATTGAGAATGCCCTGATACCAGCTAGGAAGGCGGCTGAAATTTTACAAGGAACTTCCTATTTGCATATCAAACCAGAAAAATGGAAAGAAAACCAAACGGCCTTACCAGTCAGCTATACCACCCTTCACTCCACACCATGAGACGCCAGATAATCTTTATATCCCTAAACTGCATAGAAAGAAACCCTCTGCAATGGCAATATGGAAAGCCAGGGCAAGTCCCTAGCATCCTGGGATATTGCCCCTGCAGATGTGCATGATGATGCACTTCCCACCAGGTAATACCTGGGAAGTATTTAAGAGGCCAGATGAAAGGCTCAGTTCCTGTGTGGGGCCCACAGGCTATCCCTCTAAGCTCTCCGCAGTGGTGATTAAAGCCATCGCCCTCCATCTCTCCCCTACCTTCCAGTGATGTGAGGCTTAATTAATATGCACTCAGGTTCTAAGATTCCCTAGATGAAAAGAAGACTAGATGTGAAAGTTATCATTATTTTGTTCAAAGTATAGGGGTATACTAACATCTGTGGACAAGTTCACCACATGCCACTTAAAATGGGCTAACAGGGTCATGTGCCAA
Source organism: Mirza zaza (assembly GCA_008750895.1). Taxonomy (NCBI): domain Eukaryota; kingdom Metazoa; phylum Chordata; class Mammalia; order Primates; family Cheirogaleidae; genus Mirza; species Mirza zaza. The sequence continues at coordinate 158,425 of VSMD01089267.1, forward strand.
AAAACTCAGGTTTGAAGCCCAGAGATCCGCCAGATGTGTTCAGGCCACGATTTAACACGTGGCTCCAGTGAGGAGGCAACACGTATGACAAACGGATCACTTCTTCCAGAGCTAAAACTCCAGGCGAGCAGCCTGAACCAAAAAGGGAAGTGGTCAGTAGGAAGGCGGGTGGAACCTGCCCACAGCAAGGCAGGGCTCTAGGAGGCAAAGCAGAGCCGGATGTAGGACGATCCCCCCGTTCTGCAGCTGGGTAAGACAGTGGGCTGCAGAGAACCCTAAAGTATCCTCGAGCATTTTCAGCCACTCTTGAACTCATCATAGAGCTCATCTGCTTACTACCCTCACAGGGCGGAAGTCCCTTTTCTCACCAACTATAAAGAAAGAGATTTGTGACTATGGAAGTTGAAAAAACTTATTAATGAAGACCAAAAAGTGCCAGTGAGCTGTGTGTGCAATAGCAGAGTCTCATCAAGGCTCAGACACAGGATTCCCGGGAGTGAACATCCAAATGTGCGGATATTGCTTAGCCTCTTCCCAATGCCGCCATCAGCCAGAGCCTACGCCCCTCACCAATCCTGTCTCCCTAGTTCTACCCACAGCCCCCAAAGGCCTCTCATCTCACCAGCAGCCCTACCAGACCCTGCCCTGCCTACCTCCTCAGTCTGCATCTCCTTGACCTCCCCGCTCGCTCTCTCCACCCAAGCCCCAGCGATGTCTGTGCTAGTTTTCCAACATGCCAGGCCCTGCCCTCTAACCTCTGCCCTCTGCCACCAGAAGGGCTCACTCCCTCTGCCCACTGCCATCTTGGCTCCAATGTCACCCATGGAGTGGGGCTGTCTTAATCTCCCTATTCAAAAGCTCAAACATGCAAACTTCCTTGCTTCATGGGCCTCCACTGTGACATCACCTTCAGCACAGGATATGTTGTCATGACAGTCGGCCCTCAACATCCACAGGTTCCACATCCACGGGTTCTACATCCATGGGTTCTACACCCGTGGATTCAACCAACCATGGATCGAAAATGTTTTTTAAAAGGCTAACAACTGTTTACATAGCATTTACTTTGTATTAAGTATTGTAAGTAACCTGGAGATGGTTTAAAGCTATGGGAGGATGTGCACAGGTTATATGCAAACACATTAATTTATATAAAGAACTTAAGCATCAATGGATTCTGGCATCCTGGTGGGGCAGGGTCCTGGAACCAATCCCCTGGGGACACCAAGGGCCAACTGTACTTGGTTTTTGTCTCATCTTCGCCTCCAGGATGTCACTTACGTGAGGGCAGGGACTCTCCTTGGTCTAGCTCACACTGTATCCCCACCGCCTGGAACTTAGCACGGCACAAGTGAAGCACTCAACGCTTACCTGTGGAGCACGTGGACAGGGACTTCAAAAAGTAAAAGACAACCCTCAAAGAGAAACACTAACGCGAGCTCCCTGAAAACTCCTCACAATTGCTCGGGTCCGAGCTAATGTGCCTGTGCACAGAGCTCCCTGGCAATTCCTTGTGGGAAGGATAAGAAGAGCGAGGCAGGATTTGACCAATCCTGGTCCCTGGGCCACAGTACTTTCGAATGCTCTCCAAGCCCTACTACCCTTAACCACCCCCATCGCAGGAGGGTCTGGCTAACGTGGCATCAGAATCGGTTCGCCAGGAAATGCAACCTTGGTATCAACGGCACTGCCATGACGCATGACCTGAGGAAGGAAACAGGAACCTGAGATCGGTGTTTTCAAGCCATGACGCCACCAGGGAAAATCCTCATTCTCACCTTCTTTCAGTTTCCCAGGTCATCAGAGCTTCCCGATAACGAGGGATTCTGCCCCGTTGCCCACCAACTGCAGCCCAAGCAGAGGGCTGCAAAGAACTCTGAGAAATACCGGCCGTCAGGAGACACTTCACTGGATACCATGAAGAGATTTCAGGGCTGTGTCTCCTCGACTTTGGTTTGAACGTTGTTGCTGCTTTTTAATAGACTTGACTTTATAGAGCAGTTTATGGTTCACAGCAAAATTGGGCAAAGGTACAGAGAGTTCTCATGTACCCCCTGCCCAACACGAGCATGCCTCCCCCAAGACCAACGTCCCCACCAGAGTGGTCCATTTGCTACCATTGATGAACCTACATTGACCCGTCAATATCACCCAAAGCCCATAGTTCACATTGGGGCTCACACTTGGAGTTGTATATTCTATGGGTTTGGACAAATGTATAATGACACATGTCCACCACTACACTCTCATACAGAGCAGTTTTGCCACCCTAAAAGTTCTCTGTGCTCTGCCTATTCATCCCTCCCTCTTCCCTAGCCCCTGGAAACCACAGTTAGGGCTATTTAATGCATTTTCATGGCTTGATGGCTCATTTCTTTTTAGCGCTAAATAATATCCCATTGTCTGGATGTAACATAGTTCATTTACCCACTCACCTACAGAAGGGCATGTTAGTTGCTTCTAAGTGTTGGCAATTATGAATAAAACTGCTATAAATATCCATGTGCAGGGCTGTATGTGTGTGTGTGAGGGCGCACTTTGTATGTTTTTAACAACAGCTTAGGGGAGAAATAGATTGACAGAAAGAAAAATGTAAAGAATGACCTTTGCGAGTTAAAGACAAAATAGGCTTCCTACTCTCTGGGAAAGTCTCTCTTTCTAAGAACATTTTTAAGAAATTAAATTTGGCAAAGAAGTCTGGTGTTAGCTTTATACACAAATAAATCCATTTCTAACACCGTGGGTTTTTTTCAAGCACTTCAGATGAATTTATAAACTTTGAAAGGTAAAATGTGACTTGAATATTTTCTTTTGTCTCGACTAAATAAAACTTGTCCGCGGGACTTCACCATCCATTCCAGTATGCTTGGCCTATTTTTCCCAACTGGTGCCTCCAGCCCTTGCATTCCACGTAGGACCCATCATAGCTGCCTGTATACAGCAGGTGCTGAAAAAACTGCCAAGAGTGATGAATGCATTTCAGACATTCAACCACGTAGTCAACAAAGATTATGACAAATTTTAAAACAAAGATGCAGGTATAGAAATGAACTAGGAAAGGAAGCATCCATTCTACCAATGACCGTCTCAAAACGCGTATACTAATGATTAAACAAAAGTCACAAAATGCAGACATCTCAAGTCACATACGCCCATCTCTTGGAGGAGGGGAGCTCACCGCATCAGAACACGCACTGCAAGCTCACAGGCTTGAGGACTACCAGCCCCAGCAACTCTCGGGAAACATGAGGGAGATGCTATCCAAAAGCCCAAACGCATTTTAAGAAATGATATGCAGAAGAAACCATTTCTCAATAATCTCTAACATCCAAATGCATTCCTGGAATGACAGACCCTACCCCCTACCATACTGCTCAGGCCTGGGACTTCCCAACTGGGCCGCACTAACTATAAAAACCAAACCAAGTCATTTGAGGAGGCCTTCCAATTCATGATACGACTTTCCCACTCAAGTCTGACATTTCACAGATATTCCCACATCCTGTATTCCCCACACGCTGGGTGCTCCCGAGCGTTCTCACCCACCCCCATTTGTGAGTCAGAAAGAGGCCTGGTGAGGAAGCCTGGTGGTTAGGCAGACAGGAGTCACGGAAGGAGGGTCCCCCGGCAGGACTTGGGTCTGATGTGAAATTACAGAAATAAAAAGCAGGCAATCCGAGTTTAAACACCAACTTGATGTGCTCTTGAGACCAGGGAAATACTGAATGTCCCCATCCGCTTCGTGCTTTCTTTTACCTGCAAGGTCCCAGTGAAAACGTAATCTTGTGTATAATGTATCCAATTACTGGGAAAAAGCAAGTATATACGCTCCTGGGTTCCCTTCGTCTGGATAGCAACAAAATGGTGTGTTTTCCCATTTTGTTTAATTTCTCTGCTGCTGAAAATTACTTCCAGATCCTATCTTTTCTTTAGTTCCCATTTTCATCCTACGCGAAACCCTTTACTCCTGGAGTAATAAAGGAAAGAAAGAAAAGAAAACACAAACAGAAGATAACACAGTATTTTGAATATAATGACCAAAAATATAAAATCTAGCCACAGGAGCTGGATCTGAAACAAATAAATAATGCAGTTATATCAAGCTAAAAGTTGAGTCTTTTTTTTTGAGACAGAGTCTCGCTTTGTTGCCCAGGCTAGAGTGAGTGCCGTGGCGTCAGCCTAGCTCACAGCAACCTCACACTCCTGGGCTCAAGCAATCCTCCTGCCTCAGCCTCCCGAGTAGCTGGGACTACAGGCATGCGCCACCATGCCCGGCTAATTTTTTCTATATATATTAGTTGGCCAATTAATTTCTTTCTATTTATGGTAGAGATGGGGTCTCGCTCTTGCTCAGGCTGGTGTCGAACTCCTGACCTCGAGCGAATACGCCTGCCTCGGCCTCCCAGGGTGCTAGGATTACAGGCGTGAGCCACCGCGCCCGGCCTAAATGTTAAGTCTTGATATATAATATCTATATTATAGACTTTGCCTACTATATATAGAGAAACTTCAATACACCACAAATCCCCTTAGGATGTAACTCTCAGCCCCAAGCAACTGGCCAGACTAAGGTCAAAGAATTAGGAAGAGCCCAGGATGAGAACCTACATCCCTTGACCTCTTGCTAGCCCAGTACATGCTCTCTGCTCTCTCTCTGTCATATTTCATTCCACATTGAGGCAATGAGGCAAATGAGGATAATCATTTTGTTTAAACACAAAAGATTGACCTTACCATAAATACTGTCACTCGCCTCATTAAAAAAAAAAAAAAAAAATTTTTTTTTTTGACACCAAAAGAGAAAAATCACTCTGCCCTGAGCAGGAACAATTTCTAGCAGTATCAACACTGACACTGGAACCACCCAGAGAAAATGCTCAAACCACCACCAGGGAACTGGTAATAAAACTCCCACACTCATATTCACGCTATGTATATGATAATTAAAATTACCCTCCAATGACCTAAAAAAAAAAAAAAAAAAGTCTGTTGGTTTAGGACCTTTTCATGACTACATGGTCCATCAGGCATTTGCACAAACCAGATTCCTCTAAACACTGAGAAGGAGTGCACGGGTTGTTTGCCCCTGACTCTTAAGAAGAATTAAATACTGTAGATGCACGGATTGTTCTAGCAAAACAGGAAAGTCAGAACCACGGAAGCTAGCGGTCCTCGGCAGCCCAGCTGGCTCGTGGACTAGGGCTGGAGTAGCTAGCAGTGCCTAGCTGAGTCACCTTTACTTCTCTCTGCCTCAGTTTCTTCAGCTGTAAAACTGAACGGTAATAGCCGGTTGGATTACTATCAAGATTGAATGTGTTCGTACATGGTAAGCATTTAGAACTGTGGCAGGCAGAGAGGAAACTCTCAATAACCAGTAGAAATTAGGAATATTAAAGTGAATAATTTTCCCATCTTTAGCAATCACAGTTCAATGGCTAATGTCCTGACTCTTCAACTTCTAGTTGATACCTCTCATTTGTGCCCCTCTGAACTCTCGATGGCGTATATTTTCTTCCCTTTCACGCCATAAGTTCCTTGAGGATGGTGATCTTCCCAGGATACCTCCAAAGACGATAACCATAGCTACCCCAACAATAATTTCTCAAAAGAATGAAAAAAATGACCTAATCACCCCCCAAAATTAATATGCAGCATAATCGCTAGATATCACTCTTGTTAACTTGAATACATTACCTTCATTTGGCTTGTTGGGACTTCTTTAAATGCACAGAAAGAGAAATAGCAACAGTTACTACCCCGAAACTAGAATTGGAAAAGCTTTCAATTAACCCTTGTGGCTTCGGGCTTTTCCACCCTGGTTGAACCCCACGCTCGGTTTGCAAGCAAGCCATTGTAACTACCTCCAGCGTTTCCTGCTAAAGCTGAAGCCACAAAAAACCCGTTTGATTCTCACATACTGTCAGCTCTCGGTTTGTTCTTTCAAGAGGGATTCTGCTGCCTCCCGGCCCTCCCTGTCTGGGTGCTTTTCCTCATTATCTTACTTCCTATTTTCCATCAGAGCCTTCAGTCCTCATTACACAGATGGATGCTGTTTGACCAGCAAAGAGTCCCACTGGTAAGGACACCTAACTGCTCTATCTCGAAGCTCCGGGGATTCCAGGAGCCTTCACCTGAGCCTCCAGCAAAGCTAAGCCGGGCCTCTGGAAAGGATTTTTTTTCTAGCTCTGAAAGTAATTATCTGTACCCCATCCCTCCCTCCACCAGCCCCCACACGGTTCATTCACATTCCTATAAGCAAACCAAACTCTGCTGAGCATCAATTAGGAGCAGAGAGAAAGGGCTGTGTTTGGAGCAGACTGGCTCCTTCCCAAGCTAAACACACTTATGTGAATCTGACTCCATTACCGCCCCAGCCTGCACACGGACGGGGCGCCCAGGTTTTCCGGAGGTAAGCTTGTGTTTACCCACTGTCAAGGGGGTATTTCCCAGTCAGCCTCTCTTCCTCCCGTGGAGACTGGCTGCAACCACCCTACCCCCCACCCAGGCAACCAAATGTGACATCAAAGGAGCCCCGGAGTGGCCATCTGTCCCTGCCATGCCAATGTTTACGCGACATGGGCAGGAGAGGGACAGGCCAGGGGAAGGCTCAGGGTGTCCTGCTGCAGCAGACCCAAGACACCAACCTCCCAGGCCGTATGTGCCACCGAACGCGACAGTGAAAGGAAGTCTTCGGTCTGGCTGGACAGGCTCCTGCTTCTTAAAGTGAAGGATAAAACTACTTAATGTTCCAGAGGGTGTTCAAAGAACCAGCTTGACACATTTCACCTGTGGATGAGCGTCTAAAAATAAAGATCCCTAATGTTGCAGTTTTATAAATATTACCCGCCCACCCCCCCCCAAAAAAAAAATCACACCTAAGCATGATATTCCAGGCAATAAAGACTTTAACAAATTCATGAGCAGTGAAGTGCTAAGAAGAATTGGCTAACATAGAAAAGGGATAGATCAGAAATGAACCCAAGAGCCTCCAGATTTTAGAGTTAATATGTCCATCGGACATTATCACCTTGACACTTGTTTATATCCAGCAACAAAGATCAAGATGCACATGAATGGGCATGGGTTTGGAAGTCAGATAAAACACCGTTCAAATCCAGGGCCACCACCGCAATGGTGTGATTTTAGTCAAGCCACTTGGGTGCCACCAACTGGACTTGGAGATGGGAATATGCACATGCCAGAGGGGCTGGGAGGCTGGATCATGTACTCTGTTAGAGTGCACTCAGCAGACTGCCAGGAACACAGTAGGTGCTCAATGTGTGTATCTTCCCTTCCAGCCTAGCCTTCCTTCCACTACCTTACAACAGCGGAGAAATTCCAGGGGCAAAGCATGTCCAACCTGGCAAAAGTGGAGAGAGAGACCACCATTCAGCCAGACCACAAGCTGAAACATTCAGTGGACCATTCAGCCGGCCACAAGCTGAAACATCATGATGTCAACACACTAACCCTGCTGAGGGACATCTTTGTCATCTTTCAACTGTGGGGGAGGAAGATGCTTGACATGTTTCACCTACCATTCGCATGAAATCTGTGGAACTACATCCTAAGTATTGGAGGAGAATCCACATTATTCATCACAAAAATTTGCTTGCATTCCCTCGGGGGCAAGATGGGCTAGCCCCTGTGCTGCAAGCCAAGAGATGATACATCCATTCTATGATTCAACTTGAACAGCTGCAGTGTGAAAATACACACACAGGCTCACACAAAAAAATGGGTTAATAATTTTTAGATTTGTCCCCCCTTCTTCTTCTTCTTCTTCTTCTTTTTTTTAAGTTTTGATCTTTAACCTCATTATTTCCCTTCACTCACAGAACCCGGAAACAACCTTGACATTTCTTTGGACAGCTCCAACCAGGTTTTAATTAAGCCCAAAAGAATCCCTAACACTCGCTATGTGGTACAGGGCACAACTGCGGCTCTCAAGGATTTACTATCCAAGGTCGGGCACGGTGGCTCACACCTGTAATCCTAGCACTCTGGGAGCCCGAGGCGGGCGGATCGCTCGAGGTCAGGAGTTCGAAACCAGCCTGAGCGAGACCCTGTCTCTAAAAATAGAAAGAAATTAACTGTCCAACTAAAAATATATATAGAAAAAATTAGCCGGGCATGGTGGCGCATGTCTATAGTCCCAGCTACTTGGGAGGCTGAGGCAACAGCATTGCTTGAGCCCAGGAGTTTGAGGTTGCTGTGAGCTAGGCTGACGCCATGGCACTCACTCTAGCCTGGGCAACAAAGCGAGACTCTGTCTCAAAAAAAAAAAAAAAGGATTTACGATCCTAGTGGGGGAGAGACGCTAGGAAGGGCAACACCTGAGCATGGAGGCTGGGTCTGAGGGGCAAGGATGACAGTGGGCTGGGACAGACCAGGAAGGCAGCAAGGAGGAGGTGGACCCAAGCTGACCCCGAAGGAGAGGTAAAGTCTGAATTGGCAAAGAGCTGGAGGAAAGCTATTCTGGGGAAACCCAATAGGGACAGGTGCCCTGAGACAGGACACAGGAAGGCTGACTCTGCAGGGCTGTGCAGCCACTCATTGGGCAAACATTTCCCAAGCACATCACGGCAGTCACTATAATCCACACGGAGGCAAACAGAGAGAGAAGTCCAGCAGTCTGTATTGAAAGAACACACAGGAAAAAACCATTTAAGGGGACAGACTCCGGGGCCAGGCTCCCAGGGCTCAAATCCTAGCTCCCCACTTTCCAATGCTGGTGTTTTGGACAAGCTACGTAAGCCAGAGATGAGAAGTCATGTTTGAGTGTTTTATTGGGAGATGTTTCCAGGGAAAACCAGTTGGAAAGTAGGTGGGAAAGGCCTTAGAGAGAAGGAAGCCATAGGGGGCTCTCCCGAGACAGAACAGGTGATGCCTCATAGTTGGCCTGGAATGTGTGATCCCTCCTCAGAGTTAGCCCTTGCTAAGGGTCCCTGGGGGTACAGGGACTCCCAGGGACATGGTCAAAGGGGACCCAATGCCTAAGGGCAGCCCTCCAACAAAGAGAGGCAGGTGTGGAATGCACACAGGGAAAGAGTTTGCTAGAAAGGCACAAAGATGCAAAGGTTTTGGGGCAAAACATGGACAGCCTGTGCTCCAAAGGGTTACTTGCTATTGTTTTTACTATTACTTATATTATTAGTTTTACCCCTTGAAAAAGGCACATAACCCAATTATGATAACACAACGTGATGTAGATCCTCAGACTCCATGTACAGTCACAGGAAGGAGTGGCTGAGTCGTGGGTCAGGATCCAGGCAGAGCAGAGCAGCAGGAAAGACTGGAGGAACAGGTCGCAGCAAGATCCGCAACGCAGGACCCGGAATGCTGAGTGGGAAACTCTGCAAGTTACCGGAATCACACTTCGGGAAGCAACTGCGATTCTGCCTCTCCATCGAGTCTGTAAGTTTCCCATTTTGTTCAAATTCTAGACCAACCAACGTATTAGCAAAAGCTGGTAAATGTTAAGTAATGCATCATGATGTCACCTACTAATAAGTTTTGGGTGGGTTTGGCCCCGGAGAAAGGCAAAATTGAAAGGAACAGCAGCAACTTCATACAGCTAGAAAGCCTCTTGTGGTCTGAATCATACTCCTAGGAAGTAAGCAGGGACTGCACGGACAGATGTCACTGTTCCCACTCAGCAGAAGGGAAACTGAAGTATACACAGCCCTTTCTGCTGGAACTCCCTAAAAGAGTTCTGTACCACATACGGGAAGTAGAAAAGGTGCCTTTGCAGGGACTGCGAATGTTGTATGATGACCACTTGATCTTTTCCGTGAAAGCCCCAAGCGTATCATGCAATAAAGACGTCCAGTTTCACCAAAGCAGTGAGGCCCATGTGAAATATTCCACTTTAACCAAACCCACTTTGCAGACTTGATAAAGGCTCACCCTCTCTCATTAAAAGCAAGAGGATTCCACATCCAAGAGCCCCCAAACAAGCACATTCTGATACCAAGTTTCTAAATCAATTCCCCCTTCCCCTTTCCTAGTATAACAGGGGCAGGCATAAGAGAAGTCAGGAAGACAGAGGTAGGAAGATTACCCTCTGAAGTCTACAAAATAGTATAACCAAGGAAACAACTCAACAACAAGGAGAAACATTCCCCAGACACTAATTCAAAGCCTCAGATTGCAAACAGGGAGAATAAGAAAACCTCTTCCCACCAAAACAATAGTCACAGATGACAAACTTCTTATTGTCCCTAAACAGGTGGATTTGGGAAGGATCATATGAAGACAATAGATCAAAAGCTTAAATTGTCATTTCTCAGCCTTCTGAAGATGCCCCACTTACCCCATCCGAAACAGAAGAGGCTTCGTCAGGATCTCCAAATGTGCCATCTGTAGGAACTGCTCACATCCTGGGTGAGAGACTAGGATTCAGAGCACCAGACCCCATGGTAACAAGCCTCCTCCTCTTCCTCCTCCTTCTGGGTTTCCGGTCTAGAAAGGCGGGCCTCAGTTCACAGTGGTTCTACCTATAAGAGTAGACATAAGAAAAGAATGGGCTTTGTGTTCGTTTTCTACACACCTCTAAAGACTGCAAGATCGCCCTCAGAAACATGAATGCATTAACATGAGTACCTCACATATTGCAGACACTCAATACATTAGTATTTAGTATTGGTACTTTCCTAAGCAATTCATATTTTAATAATCAAAAAAGCGTTTACCAGGCCCTTATTCACCTATGGCTTTGTAGAAAGCACGCTGGCAGTGGTGATTTTTGTCCACCAAAATTTCATAATTTGTGGAAACACTGGAGCATATAATTTCAAGTATAACTGGATGAGGCTCTACAGTTCTGTATAGGATCTCAACAAATCCACACCAAACCAATAAACAAACCAACTTTCCAAAAGTGATGATCTCTTCTCCAAAAGTTTTATCAGTGAAAGCCTTGCTGATACTTGTTTTCATGCAGTAGCATCAAAATAAACCGGAGAAGCGGGTATTGCAAAATACTTATGAAAACTATGCCTCCTTGTTCTCCATTCTCATAAAAGCATCAGCTAGAACAAAACAGCACTGCTGGGGCATAGTGGACAGGCCAGACCAGGTACAGCTAGTCAATCTGTCTTCTTTGAAAATAACTCTACACTTGAAGCCAATCCACTGCATAAAATGAAACCAAGACTCACTCCTTGGGCAAAGCAGTGAATGATGTTAGTGCAACACTGTAAAGCAAACGATGCCCTTTCCTAGCTCACAATCCCTTCCCATCCCCAATTCAGCCCCTTGCGATACTAGATGCATAAATAAATTCTAGCTAACTATGCCATATATTTCCCAGGACTTTCAATTGAGAAACCCCAAGGTTGGGCAACTTCAATAATGCTATATTACTTTGTGGAAGGATATTAACCAGTCAACCCCCTCCATCCTATGCTTTTATTTTCCCTTCTTGGTTGCAATGTCAACCATAGTACTAAACAATCAATACATCCCCCAAAGTACTTAGGAACTCTAAGGTCTGGAAAAATATTCTCAGAAAAATGCAATGGCAATACAAAACTGCTATGAATAATCAGCACCATCTAACTCCAAATCAAATTCTTTTTTTTTTTTAATGTTTTTTTTCCTAAAGACAGGGGTCTCACTATGTTACCCAGGCTGGACTCAAACTCCTGAGCTCCAGGGATACTCCCACCTCAGCCTCCCAAGTAGCTGGGACTACAGGCTCGTGCCATAGTGCCTGGATTCCAAGTTAAATTCTTGAGTAACTAAATTTAACAAACTTTGCCTTCATAGAAGCAACCCACTAACTTACATCCCAGTCGCTGCCAAGTTTTGAGGTTTGTACTCATTTCATTTGCACCCTAAAGGTAGCCAAAAAAAAGAAAGACAGAAAAAAAATAACAGAGCAGTGAGATCCTCAAGGAGATGAGATGAACTGGAAAAAAAAAATCCTAGGAAGGTAAGATAAAAATTGGAGGGGAGAAATACACAGCCAGTTTACCACCAATCAATTATGATAATAAGATATAATAAAAAGTGACCCTGGTAACCCCACTTGCCCATAATGAAGAGAAAACAAATGGGGGAAGTAGTTTCTGCTTTATTTATTGCAATGACTTCTCCTTTTTGGAAGGAAGGCACTGAGGTGAAGTTAGAGGCAGAAAACAATCAAAGTACTATAATCAGTAGTAGGTAACTATTTTAAGTGCCTACTTTGTGCCCAATCAGGGATAGAAACCTTACTTAGATGGCTATTCGTATTGAAATCTCACTTTACATTGAATTCATACTAAAATCTCACAACAGCCCCCATTAACAGTTTTCTCACAGTTTCGGAAGTTCCGAGAAGTTAGGCAACTTTCCTGAGACCACACAGCTAAAAGTGGCAGAGCAGGAATTCAAAACCAGGTCTTTTCCACTCCAGGGTTCTTGATCTTACACTGTCACGTACTCAGAACTTGTTGTGAGAAAACTTTGAAATGCTCAGACTCATGCATTAAATATAAACCAAAATGAAGCATTCTTTCCCAGTCATTACAGCAAATTTGTTCTGCTCTGGTACAATGTAAATCAGTATTGTCAAGTGGGTTGAAAGTACCTAAAATTCACATTAAATTATCTGTAAGTTTCATGCAAATTCTAGTTAGATGTTTCCAAAACAATTTTACAGGGTGTGCCTCAGTAAATACACAAAACCCACCCAGGAACAATCTGGTCCAATGTGCATGGTGCTCACGAACAGAAGGTATTTTTAATAAAACTGAAAAAATATAACATCAGAGACACAAAGATAATTATATAATGTCTTCCTCCTCGCAGCAAAGGGACTCAGTTTTTTATTTTCAAATATCTGAAAGGATTTTCAAATCCAGCCTGGGCAACATAGCGAGATCATGTCTCTAAAATTAATAAATAAATAAAATTTAAAAGCATAAACAGAGCCAAGCAGGTTATTAACTGGGAGAGGTAGAGAGATCATATGAAAAAATAATGATACAGAAAGTGTCACTTTCTCTCACACCTACACAGTCATATAGCAGCATTAACCCTAATTTTGGATGTCTGCATGATGATGTCTTCTAACAGTCCCATGTGACAATATCTTAAAACCTTTACTCTATGAATAATGTATTCCCCTTTTTCCAGCCAAGAATTATTGTTCCATAAAACCCCATCTATTAGTCAGTTTCACCAGCTCCATCACGAGATCCAATTCGGTTGCCTTTCCTGTTGAGTTGCTAGAAGGTTCCTTGAGGGTGGGGGGAGTAGGTTACAGAACTCGCATCAGCATCAAGTTCACATCTACCTGCAGGGTCCTTTCTTGAGCCCAAAATGACCTAGAACTCGGGCCTCTAGCAGGTGACGGTCCTGGATCATACAACTTGTTGTTCTTTCCTGGGACATGTCTGGTTTGGTTTAAGAGCAATTTTCTTTACATCTGTATATTTAACTTCAGGGAAGCCGGAGGGTTAGAGCAAGCTAAGTAAACTGTGTGGCCCCAGGAACTTGTCCCCTGACCCCCAAAGTTCACGTGGAGGTAAGCTGGGAAAGCCAGGATATTCCAAGTATGAAAAAAAAAAAATGATAAAAGCAGCTACTAACATCCTCCTAACTGTAACCACCCCAGAACCGGGAGAAACACTTGTAAAATGAATACTTGGTTTCCCGTAAAAATAATAAGAGCCACCCACTTCTTCACTTTCCTTTCTTGCCCCAAAGGAAAGCAATTCTATAAAAATTCATATGGGCCAGGTACAGAGGCTCATGCCTCTAACCCTAGCACTTTGAGAGGCTGAGACAAGAGGATTACTTGAGGCCAGGAGTTCAAGACCAGCCTGAGCAGCACAGCCAGACACCATCTACAAAAAATTAGCCAGGCGTGGTGGCACGCCTGTAATCTCTCCGGAGGCTGAGGCAGGAGGATCACTTGAGCCCAGGAGTTTGAGACTGCACTGAGCTATGATGATGTCACTGCACTCTAGCCCTGGCAACAGAGCAAGACCCTGTCTAAAAAAAAAAAGAAAAAGAAAAAATTCATATGAAGGATTCACTTACAAAAAAAGAAAAAACAGCTCCAAGGGCTGCTGCATTACTAAGCCGTGTGTTGATCAGACATGAAATAAGTGAAACAGGTAAGAGTTAACCCAAAAGCCTCCATCTGACCCCTACACAGCGAACAAAAACTACACATGCCAAGTGAAAGCCCAATGACCGGCTCCTGGCTCCAAATAAAATCTAAAGAACGTATGTGAGAAACTTTGGGCCAAGTTTATCCTTTGCGGGGACATATCAAGAGTCACTTGCATTGAGCCCAACCCTCGTGCCACCCGTCACCCCAAACTTCCTCTCCACACCCCACCCGAAATTGACTTAGGCAATCAATCCAAAAGATAAATCAGCTGTCACAGCAAAACTGGCACTTTTCAAAAAAAAAAAAAAAGTTCCAGATAAACAACACCTCCACAGCCAGGAACCTTGGGCTGAACTAATTTAATCAGAAACGAAATAAACGAGAAACCCGAGCCTTCCGAAGCCTGGCTCCAAACTCCCTATCCAGGTGCCTGTGGGGCTCCATCCACAGTTTCTGAATATTCCTCGGGAACGACTTTTCCTCGCTTGCATCCCAAGCCCTTCGTGGGGTTCGTTATGGACGACACGGACCTGTAACTGCCCAACGCGCAGCGGGCGGCCCGGGCCAGGGCGCACCTCTGCAGGGTGACAAGATCCCGCATCTCCTTCCCCACCCCGTGTCCAATACGACGATCCTCCCTGATCCCCTCGGGCAAGGGGGGGAAGAAGCAGCGCTTTCTAAGTCCGACCCCTTTCCTTACCCTGGGGCCAGCGCCCTCGCCGCGGTGTCCCCCGCAGCTCCGCCGGCCGGCGACGCGCTCCGGGCGCAGCGTGGACGCGGCCCCTAATTGCGGGCCGGGGCTCCGGGGCGCGCGGCTTCCTCCCCGCCCCAGCCCCGGGCTCTCACCTATCCCCGGCCGGATCCACACCCGGCTGCTTCCCGCGGCCGGCCCGGCACAAAGAGATTCGCCGGTGGAACGAACCGGTTTTAAAGCTGAAGCTCACCCCTGCTCGGCGGCGAGGCGCACGCGTTCCTCCCGTCTGGCTTCACCATCTCTCAAACTTCCAGCAACAGAAATGAGGAAGCAGCAGCCTCCCCCGGCTGCTGGCAGAGGGAGTGGGTGTAACTTGCGAAGTTTCGTGCTATGATGAATCTGGTCATTTGGGTGTGTTGGAGAGGGTTTGTCGCTCCTCCCTTCCCCCCTCCCACCAACCTCCCTCCTCTCCGCCTCCTTCTCCAATTTAATTCTCCCCTCTGGCGCTCACTGCGCCAGAGAGCTCAGGCCGGCTGTCACTCACAGGCCCAGCACCCGGCCCACCGCATCCTTAGGGGAAATTTATTTCCAACAGGTCTTAACCATTTTACAGAGATGAACCTTGGTCGTCCTGCACAAAGCCTAAGTGCCTGTCAATTTTTTTTCGACAGCACCAGGCAAGAAAGCAGTGCCTCTTGGACGCTCTAAGAGACCACAAATGTTACATAACCGCCCCCCACCAGCCCCTTGCAGGCAGGAATGTGAGTAGTTCATCAAGTGGAGACCTAACCCCTAACCACCTGTTTAAGAGGAGTGGAGGGCAGAAAAACAAAAAGCCAAACTGCCAACAGGCTATCTTTTCTTTCTTTTTTTTTTTTTTCAGTCCCTATTCTTCAAGTTGCAAGGCTATCTTTTCTTCAATACACATTATAAAGTATTTCAAATACATAAACATATATTTGAAAAGAATATAATGAATAACCAAGTGCCCACCATGCAGCATAAAAAGTTAAAATTACCAACAGAGTTGAAGCTATCAGTGAACTCCTTCCTCGATGAAACCATCCCTCTTTTCCTCCTCTTAGAAAGAAAACAGCCATACATTTGATTTTCTATGAGCAGTTTTTATATCACCATTTCTAAAAATTGTAAAGGAAACACGCTAACTTAAAAGTTCACCAGAAAGCAATCCAATGAACATGCCTCCGCTGGGCTTGACCTTGGTTTCCAAACAGAAGTTTCATTAAGCAAAACTTTAAGTGGCCACAGGTTAAATGAAGTCTCAGGTGGCTGGTTACAGAGAATGAACGAAATCACAATAGAAGAACACAACAAATCTGGAGTGACGAGTGAGCGGCCATATCAGGAATAGTTGGAGCATTCATGGATGAAATTGATAGATTAATAGAGCATTATCATTTTATAAGGTTAATAGCTATGCCAAAAGCCAAGGATACCGACCCACACTGCAAGGAGCTTTCCTCAAAGACATAAGCAATGAAAATAGAAAGACAACATTCATTAACGGAGTCATAATGACTCAAATGTTATCCAGGATTACAGTCTGGGAGCAATAGTCCAAAAACAGGAAATTTCAGGATAATAATGATAAAAATCGATGTGGTGGCAACTATGGTACGTTCAAACTTGACTCAAGTGTGTGTGTGTACACGCACACGTGCACGTGTGTGCATATGAAGAAAGAGATGCTTGGATCATCTTTATATTCTTGGTAACGCGAACAGAGGCTGGCATAAACAAAAATTTAACAACTACTGATCAATGAAGGAAGCAAATAAACAAGAGAGTGCCCATGAACACTTCTGAAGGAACAGAATGAAGAGAGATAGGACTGTTCAGATAGAGTAGTGGTCTTTAACTGCAGGTGATTTTGCCCCGGAAACATTTGGCAATATCTCCAGGTATTTTTGGTTGTCACAACTGGGGGGTGCTACTGGCATCTAGTGGCATCTAGAGTCCAGGGATGCTGCTAAGCATCCTACATGCACGGGACAGACCCCACGGCAAAGACTTGTCCAGCCCCAAATGCCAGTAGTGCTGCTAGTGAGAAACCCTGAGATCAAGGTTTCACTCTCAACTGTCATTTAATTCATTTATTCCACATAGCAAAATCAACCATCTCTAGAGACTCTCTAGAGACTTATAAAAATACAGGATAACACTTCTGTCTCCCACTGTGCAGCCCCTTGATGGCTGAGAAGAACGTGGTCGCTGAGGTCAAGGGCAGGAAAGGAGTCCACGGTTCGGGGCACAGCCTCGGCGTCCCTGTGCTCGCTAAGCTAACGACTTCTGCTGCTGCATTTGCATGAAAATAATCACGAAAGGGGTGCGAGGAAGATGATGTAAAGCCAGGGGATTGGCTTTAGAATCAGAGACGCTGCACTTGGGGGAAGGACCGCTGGCTGGTGTGCGGTGAGAAATGGGACAGAGACAGAGACAGAGCAGCAGGTCAGGGCCACCGGTCATTTCTCCATTGACAGTCAGGAGTCTATGCTGGAAAGACTGCATAGAACAGGAAGGACACTTCATCTCACCACAGCTGATCAAAAACCACGTTACGGCCGGGCGCGGTGGCTCACACCTGTAATCCTAGCACTCTGGGATGCTGACGCAGACGGATTGCTCGAGGTCAGGAGTTCGAAACCAGCCTGAGCAAGAGCAAGGCCCCGTCTCTACTATAAATAGAAAGAAATTAATTGGCCAACTAATAGATATAGAAAAAATTAGCCAGCGCATGCCTGTAGTCCCAGCTACTCGGAGGAAGGCTGAGGCAGAAGGATTGCTTGAGCTCAGGAGTTTGAGGTTGCTGTGAGCTAGGCTGACACCACGGCACTCACTCTAGCCTGGGCAACAAAGCAAGACTTTGTCTCAAAAAAAAAAAAAAAAAAAAAACCAGCACGTTACAAATCCCTTAGCAGAAGAGGAAGGTAAGCAGCATGTGGCTGGGCCAGCCGGGGCGCCTAAAGAACATTTTCTGGCCTCATGATCACCTAAAAAAGGTTTCTTTTAACTCTAGGAGGTCATGTACTTTTTCCCCCATTCTTTCTGATATTATTTAACTTCTGCTTGGAAGGGGAGAAGTTTTCTCGTTGTTGTTGTTCAGTGTTTCTCAAAAGGGGGGCAGGAGACAGAGAGTTTATTCATCTTGAATCCCCTTGAAGCCAAATATACAGTAGGTGCTCAACACATGCACACTGGATTAAACCGAACAGTCCCCATCTCCCTCTCTGTCTCTTAGGCCTAAAAGTAAAGCATCCCCTCTAGATGCTTCTAGAGAACTCCCCAGAGTGACTTGAGTCCAAGAGCTTGAGCAGGTAACATATAAAACCTGTATGGCCCCATACAGTGGAGATCTGAACATAAGGGTTGACCCCACACAGGTAAAGAAAGACTCATAGTAGAAGGGCAGTGTCCCCCCCCCCTCCCGCCCTGGAATAATGCCAAGCTGTGGACTCCCTCCACACACCAGTAGTCAAATGGGCATTAGCGAAGATACCCTGTCTGTCTTAAAGTTCCAGGTTAATTGCAGTTTTGAAAGCCACTAGTTTTGTTTTTTTAAAAGTTATGTGAATATGGGCGAGGGCGACATGAACACAGGTCTGAGCTCCATCAAAAGCAATGAACTTGCACACGAACGTACAATATTTCTGCTGCAAAGAAATGCAACCAGTAGAGGGAGTACAGTTGACTTTTGTTCTTTAAAATTTCTCAAGATCTGGATAAACCTGGAGGCAATGCTAAATGATACAAGGTACAAAAATAATCACACATCACAGCAAACGAAAACACTTATGTAAAAATATTTAGAAAAACTATAAACCGTGACACCCTTTAAGGTATTTGAACTGTTAATGGCTATTTACACAAGAGCTAGCTAAACAGACAGAAGAGGACTATATAATAAATACATACACATTAGAAAACAATATTTGGTATGTTGGGAAAAAGTCAGAAGGTTAAACTTCCCTTTTCCTTTGTCAAGAAAATTCACACTCAGAATTAAAACACTATGGAGAGTTTATTTGAGCTTACATCACCAAAGATTTCAACTTAAGCTTTAGCTTGCTGATTTATATATTAGATCTACAATAGCTGACTTTTAAAACTCCTTTTACATTGTGTTCTCAATGACACAAATGCCCTCGTTAAGCAATTATCTTCTGGATTTCTGCTCAAGGGTCCTCAGAGCCAACTTGATCAGGAATCTAGGTGGCTTCACCCAAAACGTTGCAGCCAGCCGAGACGACCAGGTCTGAGAATTTGATGCTAGTGCTGGTAATGGGGCTCAGCTCCACCATTCCCAGCCTGCACTGGGAGCTGAGGAGGGCTCCCAAGAACAAGGTAAGGAGTGTTTGCACCAACCTGTCCTCACCCACATCACCTAGCAACAGCTACCCGCAAGGCTGGGAGGAGTGTTCTCCTAGCGTTAGGTGATATGCAACAGGGGTGTTAACACAGTCAAATTATCTGAATCCAAATAAAAACACGATTTCCTAGCACAACTGCAGTTCCAAATACAGATGCCGTTAGTCCTACGGTGTCGCTATGGAAATTCAGAACGCTTTTCATAAATTCATTTTGGGCTTGGCTACCGAGTGACTGTCGAAATCAATTTTTTACATTTGAAACGGATTAAAGGTCTAAATATGGATCCATCCCACCCACGCCCAGGCTGGGTGATCTGAGGATCTGCTCAGGAATGCCGACGTGTTTGAAAACTCTCATTTCAGCCTTGGATGAGATCTTCTCTCTGACAGACAAACAAGGCTCATCCTCTCGGGTGACACTTCGAAGCACAGGCCCTCGTTGAATTTGATTTGATGCAAGAACGTTTTACAGCTTTAAAGCAAACCTCGTGCCCACCAAACTTGGATACTCCACACAGTTTTCTCTACCTGAAAACCGAATAACTAACAAATATCCAGAAATAGTCCCAAAGAATATAAAATCTGTCAAAAAGAGGCCAAGAAAACTCTAATAGCCTTTAAATGCCACCTCCAGAGTATATCACAGCAACTGTGGGGCAATTTCCTTAAAATCTTCAAAGTTGTGCTTCAATTTCCTCCATTATTAAATGATAGTGTTCAATTTAATTTTCTCGGGCTTCCTAGCTCTATCTTCCAATTATATGTTTCCATGATTTAAAATGCCCCATTGCTTTCGTTGCCCCAAATTAGATTTCCTTGCAGAAGAACGACTTTTATCTAACACATCAAAGTCAAGAGTGTCAGGACTTATTGGTGGCCCACCTACGTGGAACTGAAGCCAGGTTTGTAACTGGGAAGGTGAAGGCAAAAGGGAGGAAGTGCAAGTAGAGGATAAAGGTAACAAAGAAGGCAGAGGAAAAGTCCACGAACCCTTAGCTAGCAATGAGCCATATGGGGCCAGATGCTGTCCCACCCCCTACACAGTGAGGCTGCTGATTCTCAGGGCTCTGGGTGCCCTGCACAAGCGGTGCGTGTGGTTCGTGGGGTTAAGACCATCTAAGTTTTTCCTTGTGTGGGATATTTCAGGTACCTCTCTGCTCAGCAGCAATAAACAATAATAACTGTTATTGGCACTAAAAGATAATGGTGAATAACTAATGTAAGAAGATAAGAGGTCACATTCTAATTTCAGCCCTGCCTTCTCTTCAAAGTATGCCAGGTTAGCCTTATAAACCCCAGGATAGCCTTTTTTTTTTTTTTTTGAGACAGAGTCTCACTTTGTTGCCCAGGCTAGAGTGAGTGCCGTGGCGTCAGCCTAGCTCACAGCAACCTCAAACTCCTGGGCTCAAGCGATCCTCCTGCCTCAGCCTCCCGAGTAGCTGGGACTACAGGCATGCGCCACCATGCTCAGCTGATTTTTTTCTACATATATTAGTTGGCCAATTAATTTCTTTCTATTTATAGTAGAGACAGGGGTCTCGCTCTTGCTCAGGCTGGTTTCGAACTCCTGACCTCGAGCGATCCGTCCGCCTCGGCCTCCCAGAGTGCTAGGATTACAGGCGTGAGCCACCGCGTCCGGCCTCCAGTATAGCCTTTTGAAGGAGCTGGTTCAGGGATGTCCCAGCGGGGAGGCCTCATTTGGTCGTAGGAAAAGCAAGGACACAAAATGGGAAGACCTGATTGGAGTCCAGGCTCCACCTACGACCAGATGAATAACGCAGAGCAAGCCACTTCATCTCCCTTCGGTACAACAGGAGGTTGGAATGGACGCCTACTGGCAATGGCATGCAGGAGTTAATGGGCTCTGCACTGGGCACATGCCCAGCACTGTCTCTAAGTGGGCAAATGGGCACTAAACATGTCAAGACAATTTTCAATCAGGAAATAAGCCAAGCCTGTATCTTAAACTATCTTAGGTTATAATGTTTTCGGTGTTCTCATGTTGTTTAGTGCGGTTTTGGTAATTGGTAAAATGCAGTCCAGATACTAGTTATGTGCTGGACAGGAAAGTGAGGGGCCCGTCCCCAGACCTGGGGGCCACAGAGAGACCTCTTGAGCCTTACATCCTCCCCCAAAAAGCCCCTATTGTGTGGCAGTGGCAGGTCACCCTCGTTAAGGGTGGACACAGTGAGCCACAGTGGCCCCTGGCACCGACCAAGGCTAACCAATTTAACAATATTTGTTTCTGCTATTCATGAGTGGGAATAGTTTTGACTTTTATTTTATATTAAGATACAGTGGTAACTGTTGTTTTACATTTTTCTGGGCCAAAACATATTGGAGGGAGGGGAGGTAGAGAATGAAGAGACCTTGGATAGGAAGGAGACGCTGAGCACATGGCAAAATGAAAAGGACCACATCCATAGATCTGTTTGTAACACCCAACACCTTACAGGTCAATTAAAACGAGGTGACTTCTAATGAATAATGGTCAGAGAGAAAATGCTAGCGAGAATCCACTTGTCTTGCCTTCCCTTTCAAGAACGTACACATTACATTTTACTCTAGGAGCACTTGGTACTATCTTCCCTACATAAATAAAAATCCAACATGCAAAGAATATCTTCAGTCAGGAAATACAACAACCCTATATCTCAATATATTAAATGGCCTAATGTAGGGTGACACATGAAGTGGGTTATAGACCCAAAAGTGTAAGAGTAGAAAAGGGTCTTATCAATCACTCATTCATCCAAAGTCAGGAGGAGTATGTGACTTGCTGAGGCTCACATAACAAAACAATAGCAGCCTAGAACCCAGATGGATAGAAATACATTTGCCGCATGTTCCACCATTCGATTATTACCTCCTTGGAAAAAAAATATTCCCATAAAATGAACATTAAATGCAGTATATGCATATATAATTTTGGGCCCCAACACAGTACAAAAGACACATACAAATAAAAACCAATATAAATGGAGCCCATATAAAACTAATAAGCAAACCATAATAATCGAGTGCATAAGAAATTACTTGGCTCAGCCTCAAGCAAGCAAGAGGCCTGCAGACCTGGGAGGGAAGGACGCAGTCAAACCGGGATGGCTGAAGGCTGTCTGATTCAGCTGCAGCCAGCATCCTCCCAAATTACAATAGCAGGCCTGGCAAGAACATGGCGGGAGGGATTGGAGTAGAGATAGATTCATACGTGCCAAGGGTCACGATTGCAACCTGGTCAAAGACACAGACTTCCTCAGTTAGGAAACGTCCACCCCTGGAATCCCAAGAAATTAAAATGCATTTCTACTAATGCTGCAAAATACCATCATTTTCACTTGTACGTGAAGATTCATTACAGCATTCATTAGTCACAATAGCCAAGAGGTGGAAATATGCTAGATGCCCATCAAGATTTGAATGGATAAAGAAAATGTGGTATATCGCTATGATGGACTATTACTCAACCACTAAAAGGAATTAAAGTTCTGATCTGCAGTTCTGCTATTACACGAATGAACCTTGAAAATATCATGCTCAGTGAAATAAGTCAGACAAAAAAGGACAAATAGTGCATAATTCTACTTATATGAAAAGGTTTTGGGCGCAGATTGGGTTGATGATGGTTGTCCAAGATTGTAAATGTAATTAATGCCACTGAATTGTGCACTTGAAAATGGACAAAATGGAGAGTTTTATGTTATATATATTTTACCACAACTTTTAAACCAGACTCAGAAAAAAAGAAACCCATCATTTTCAACCTTTTGGCTCAGATACGTGTAGCTTTTTAAAAACACTGCTGCTAAAACACAAAAGTATTCAAAACTTCAATCTACGCACATTAACCAAGCCTTCAACTGAGCCTACTCTCCCTGTCACATCTCTACGATCTTCGCTGCACTTCCAGAAGAGTGATTTTCTCTGATTGCAAGCGATGAAACAGGATTGTCTCACCTATCAAGTTAAATCCTTCACAATTATGAAGATAAAACAAGGCACACCTTTCCACGGCTTGCCAGGTGCCACAGCTATACAGAACGTCTCTCGCATGGATGTGCTTCCGCCAACCCGTCCCAATCCCAAATTTCACGGCAGATCACAAAACTAGAAAGGGTTGGACGTGAGTCTAGAACCATTGGAGTGGGAGGGATGAATCAAACCCAAATTCCCAACTAAAAATATTAAACAGCACACACGGTAACAGACCACGTTCAGGTGTGCACCCAAGCAGCTGCAATTTCTGAGGGATTAGGACGCAGACGGGAGTGCCAGGCAGTCTGAGTGACAATTGTGGATAGGCCAGGAATTCCTCTTCTAGTCACAAGCCTACCACTGAATCTTAGGAAAGCCTCAGTTCTTCATCTGTAAAATGGGACTATAAGGGCATGTCCCTCATGAGGCTGTGTGAGGACAACTGTGATGATAGTGAGTCCCTGACAATTCCTGAGCACTTTTCCTGTGAAAACCACTAGGCTGGGGGCTGCTTGTCCATTTTGTACCTGGTCCTCATGACAACTCAACAAGGTGCTACTTAGTACTGGACCCATTTTGCAGACAAAGAAACTGAGGCATGAAGAGGTTAAGTGAACTGCCCAAAGCCACTCAACAAGTAGGAGGTAGGTCTAAAACTCTAACCTACTCTCCCTGAAGTTGGGACCCCAGGTCCCCCCAACCTCATTACTGCATTTGGGCTGCAGTCTTGTCACCATCGACCTCGGCATCCTCGCATCCAATATATTTGCTTTTATCATTATTAACACCACCTTTTATACCACAATTCTCAGGTTCTCAGCCACTGAGCTGAGTGTGGTTCCCAAAGCCTGCGCTTACTCACAGAGAACCTCGTCCCACTCTCCAGGGTATGTATGTAGCTGGCAAGCAACATATTTTACGGTTTGTCACGAAGCTCCTGGAAGTTAATCATCACTGCGTCTGAGAAAGACGAGTGCGCAAGGTATCTAACATGCGCAAGCTACATTGAGCAATAGGCGAAGAATATGCATAATGCACGTGTAGGGAATTCATAAACGTATTTATGTGTGTGTGAAGCACACAGGGCCCTTTCACAGAACCAAGGTCCCCTGCAAGAGGCAAGTTCAAGGTCTGGATTTGAGACCATTAACTGCCGGGTGGATATTTTACACTGACCTATTTGCAGTACCTCCCCGAAGTGCTCATGTCCGTTCACAACCAAAGGAGATACATCCTGAGCAGAATCTTGCTCCCAGCTCCACCACCTGGCGCTCTCCCAGACCTCCCGGTGAAACATGGCAGGTGACACACAAGGATGACCCGAGCGGCTTCTGGCACAGGGACCCACAGTTACGCGTGCCCACCAGCGTAGGGTAGGCTCAGCCGGCAGGTTGGCAAACACTCCGCCACATCACCCGAGACACCGAGGCTCAGCCCTTGCACTCCCCAATGCCTCTGGTTTCTCCGAAAAGGAACATCTCGGCCTTGGACCACTGTGCCGACAACCTGCCAGGCTACGCATCCTTGCTGAGAGCTGGCTGAGACCAAGATAAGCCATG
Organism: Mirza zaza; assembly: GCA_008750895.1. Taxonomy (NCBI): domain Eukaryota; kingdom Metazoa; phylum Chordata; class Mammalia; order Primates; family Cheirogaleidae; genus Mirza; species Mirza zaza. The sequence continues at coordinate 183,148 of VSMD01089267.1, forward strand.
TCCAACTTCTACTTTTCTCGGCTTCCACGAATTCACACACCTTGCTCAGGCTCAGGCTGATGATTCAGAGGCCTCGCCCCTCCCAAAACCCTGTACCTGGGGAGTCTTTGTTCTTTTTCTGGCCGCAGATGAACTCGGCCCATCAAAGAGCAGTCGTAATTAATCCCTCACACACATGACTTTCCATTGGCAAAAATGAGTCAGACCGGCTGGGTTTGAGGTCGGCAGTCTCCTGTCGAAACACACACCAGACACTGTCCCCCCATCCCTCCAAACGCCTATGTAGCTGTTAATGAACTGCCTGTCGCCAGTCTGGCACAGATGCAGATCCTACTGACTCAGTCAATTCTAATAACCAAAACACAATATTCTTGGCCTTTGGCATTAATATGGGTTCTTGTTTTCATAAGGACATGTGGCCAACTCATTCTATTTGCTCCCGAGAAGACTTGGTGTTGTTCTGCATGTGCAGATGACCTTGGACTGGAGGTCACTGTCCAATGTGACCTTCTCAATGAAGGTAGCCCCTGGCGGACACCTGTAACCCCTCCCCCACCTCCACCCCTCATCCCTGGTACATTTCCTTTCTCACTTCCCTATTTTTTTTTCTCCTTTATATACCTGCTAAATGTTTTCTGATGTTACTGTTTTTCTTGTTCATTGTTTCTCTCCCCAACTAAAATGTAAGCTCCACCAGGACAGACACTTTCATCCATTTTCCTCAGGACTCTATTGCAAATGTCCAGAAGAGTGTTTAGCACATGGTAGACCCTAAACAAATGATCAATGATGTAAATAATGGTCACGCATGACCCTATGATGGTCACTCAAGACCGGAAGCATCACCAAAACCACCCAGGCCTGAGATCTCTTCTTTAACCACAGAAATAAAGTCTTCTGCCATTTCCTTTTGAATCCTAAACTACAAGGAGAGAAATTGGGCATAATGAGAAAAATATACATTTATCTCAATATATAAATACTTGGGCCTTTCAACTTATACCAAAGCAGTAAGAATTTTCAAGAAACTGAATGCTAAATCTCTGAAATGCATGGGTTGTTAAGAAGAAGAAGGAAAGACACCCATAATCCCTGTGTGCCATCATTATCACGCAACCCACCCTCAGCTCATTACCTCCCATCTTTTCAGACCACTCCCTCTCAGACCCTGTTACGTTCTGAATGTTGTCATCCCCCCAAGATTCATATGTAGAAATCCCAACCCCCAAAGTGATGAGATTTGAAGGTGAGGGCTTTGGGAGGTGACTAGATCATGAGAGCAGAGCCCTCATAGTTGGGATTAGTGCCCTTTTAAAAGGGAGTTCATTTGCCCCTTCTGCCTCATGAGGACACAGTCAGCACCCTCACCAAATGCTGAATCTGCTGATGCCTTGATCTTGGCCTTCGCAGCCTCCAGATTGTGAGAAATAAATTTCTATTGTTTATAAGTTACCCAGCCTATGGTATCCTGTGATAGCAGCCTGAATGGACTAAGACAATCCTTAACAAGATCTTCACTGACCTTCACATCCTTGATGTTTTATACTACTCCTTAAGAAATGTGGATTCCTGGTCACTGTTAGTTTGAACATGTGCCCACTCCTACTGTCTTAGGAGTGTATATTGCTCACTAATAAACAGGAAGGAAGGAAGGAAGGAAGGAGGGAGGGAGGGAGGGAGGGAGGGAGGGAGGGAGGAAGGAAGGGTTCTCCCACCCAAAACAGGTTTACCTTGCCTTTTTCAATATCATTTATCACCTTCAACATCCTATATTATTAAATTAATTAAAATTAATTTAAAATGAAGGCCAGGCATGGTGACTCATGCCTATAATCCCAGCGCTTTAGGAGGCCAAGGCAGGAGACCTTCTTGAAGCCAGAAGTTTGAGACCAGTCTGGGCAATATAACAAGACCTCATCTCTACAGAGAAATACAAAAATTAGCCAGGCATGTAGCATACACCAGCAGTCCTAGCTACATGGGAGTTTGAGGTAGAAGAACTGCTTGACTTCAAGGCTGTAATGAGCTATGATGAGGCCATTGCACTCTTGCCTAGGTGACAGAGTGAGACCCTGTCTCTAAAAACAAAAAAAAAAAATTTACATAGTAGAACTAGAAAAGCCAAAGATAGAGAAAAATCATAAAAGAAGCAAAATGAAGACTGATGATCTATAAAGAAGCAACAATTAGTTTGCGAGCCAACTTCTCAGCAGGAACAGAAGCAGAAGGTGATGAACTGATGTCTTCTAAGTGTTTCAGGAAAATCATTGCCAACCTGGAATTCTATATCCAGCAGAAATAAAGATAATTTAAGATAGACGGAAATATAATAATAATAATAGTAGTCTTAGGAGATTTAAAATAATATAAAAGAAAATATATTTACCATAACTATCATAAAAACCAGCAGAGAATAAAAAGAACAAAAATATTCTAATGCCTTATATTATCTAGGAAGGGATAAAAGTACAAATTTATATTCAGACTTTGTAATCTAAGATAATTATGGGTAATTTGGGGTCAGGAAGAGATTTTTTTTAAAATAGGACAGACATAAAAGGAAAATAATTGATAATTTTAACTAATTCAGGGTAAAAATTTATTTACTTAAGAAAGTAAATAAGAGAACAAAATGTAAGTCATATGGGGAGACAATATTTATGACTCATGCAACCAACAAAGGGATATCATCCAGAATATGTTTAAATATATATACACAGAAATAAATATATATATACACACACACACACACATACACACACACAGAATCAAGAAGAAAAAAACCAGCTTTTTCTTGTTGAAAAAAAAAAATGACAAGTGACTTTAAAAGCGAGTTCACAAAGGAAGATATTCAAATGGCCAATAAATCTATCAATAGGAGCTTAGCCTTACTGGTTATCAACACAACGTAAATTAAAACCAGGAAATCCACTTAAAGAATACCAAGATTTCTCTAAGGACATGAAACAAAAGGAACTCTTTATAGTACTAGGGAGAGTGTAACTGGGTCAACCACTTTACCTATTAAATATGAAGAATCAGGCCGGGCGCGGTGGCTCACGCCTGTAATCCTAGCTCTCTGGGAGGCTGAGGTGGGCGGATCCTTTGAGCTCAGGAGTTCGAGATCAGACTGAGCAAGAGCGAGACCCCATCTCTACTATAAATAGAAAGAAATTAATTGGCCAACTAATATATATAGAAAAAATTAGCCGGGCATGGTGGCACATGCCTGTAGTCCCAGCTACTTGGGAGGCTGAGGCAGCAGGATTGCTTGAGCCCAGGAGTTTGAGGTTGCTGTGAGCTAGGCTGATGCCACGGCACTCACTCTAGCCTGGGCAATAAAATGAGACTCTGTCTCAAAAAAAAAAAAAAAAAGAATCAGCAATTCCACTCCTAGAAATGGACCCCAAGAAATGCATGCACAAGAGCCCTAAGACATATGTCCCCAAAAGTTCACTGTAGCATTATTCTCAATAGCCAAACTAACCCAAATGTTCATCAGCAGGGAAAGGGATTATGAAGTTATAGTCTATTTATACAATGAAATTGTGCAACAATGAAAGTGTGCAAAATGGAGCTACACACAAGAGAAATGAATCTCACCCTTTCCCTCACCCCCAAAAAAGCTGAGGAATGAAGCCAGACCCAGAATACTTAGTAAGTATGATCCTACTCATATACAGTTCAAAAACAAGCAAAACTAAACCACAGTGCTTAGGAATACACACTTGAAGAGTAACTGTGTGAAGAAAAACAAAAGTATGATTTAATAAACGTCAAGCCCAGCTGTCATCCTTAGGAGGCAGGGAGGAGATGAGATTGAGGAAAGAACAGAGGCCTTCTTGGGGACTGGCAATGTCCCACTTCTTGAGCCAGTGACACCCACGTCACCCATCAGGCTGCACAGTCATGTTTTGTGCACTGTTCAAGATGTGTGGCATGTCTCACAATGTAAGAAGAGTTAATAAAATCCAAATGAAAACTTAACTATCTCGCACACAAACATTTCCCACCAAATAGTAACCCCCTCCCCAAATAAGAAAGCCTTTTAATTTTAGCCTATAGATTTAAAATCCTATATAAATATCACTGCTTCATTAAACCTCTAAAGAGCCCAATGAGTAAGACAGTTAATGACAGATAAAGACAACTTAATTTGTTCTAAACGAGATATTAGTTCTTTAAGACATTCTCCTCCATTAAACTAATAATAGGTCACATGGTCATAGATCCAGGTTACTCTTCTTTATGGAATATTGTCAGATAGATGATAGATGGATAGATGGATGAATATGTATATATATTTAGTGTGTATATATACATATTGCATGTGTGTATGTATACACACACATACAAGTATACATGTATGACCAGCATAAGAATATACTCCTCATGTGACTTTATCTGAAAATAAAAGCAGCATGTAAGAGTGGTGGCTCACTGTGCCCACCCTCATCCCCGACTCTCTCTCTCTGGTGTCACTGGACTGGATGGGGTATGGACTTGACACGTCCAGCCCAGGGACAACAGAAAGGAAGTGAGAAGGATACAGTTGTCTTATCCCACATTAAGCTCAAAGATTCAAGTCATCCAGCCAATGTTTGCCTTTCTCCTCACGATGAGTCATGAATCCATTATCTATGAATATGCAACAATTATTTTTAAAGCAATGCCAGTCTGTCACCTCTTGGAGAGGTGAGCACTCACTCTGTCTTTCTTACCTACACCATGAGGCACCTCATCCCTGTATTTTCTGATTAGGACCCAGCCTACAGAACAGTACATCAAGTTCTCTTCTGGGTTTTTCATTGCATAGGATTGGTGGCATGGACCATTTCTCTCCCCTCTATTTCTTGTTATTTCTCTCAGCACAGCACCTCCATACTTCTTCTTCTTCTACCATCCCTAACCACAAGGATGGGCACATGGTTCAGCGTGGATCATCACTGAGCCTCCAGCCTCTGAATAGTGATTGCTCCAGAGGTGGGGGCCACGATCAATATTAGCTCATCAGGGAACTTCATTGGTAATTTTTTTCTTTTAAAATTAAGAATGTCGGCTGGGTGCAGTGGCTCACGCCTATAATCCTAGTACTCTGGGAGGCCAAGGCGAGAGGATTGTTCAAGGTCAGGAGTTAGAAACCAGGCTGAGCAAGAGCGAGACCCCGTCTCTACCATAAATAGAAAGAAATTAATTGGCCAACTAATATAGAGAGAAACAATCAGCCGGGCATGGTGGCACATGCCTGTAGTCCCAGCTACTTGGGAGGCTGAGGCAGCAGGATTGCTTGAGCCCAGGAGTTTGAGGTTGCTGTGAGCTAGGCTGACACCATGGCACTCACTCTAGCCTGGGCAATAAAGTGAGACTCTGTCTCATAAATAAATAAATAAATAAATAAATAAATAAATAAATAAATAAATAAAATTAAGAATGTCAGCCTAGGACTGTTGGCAGCCATAGTTCAAGCTGGCCTGAGAAAACTAACCTGATTCGGGGAAAACAGGGAAGAAAAAGAAAGCGCCTGACAGTCCTAACTTCCCTGGGTCCAGCTATACCCTGATCCTGACTCAGGCAAACACGTGCCCAGTTGGCCTTAAGTCAGCTTTGCTTTCTGATCCTTGCAACCCAAAGTTCCACCTAACAGTGCCCATATTTTGTTTGTTTGCCTCCCCCGACCCCCGCAGTGGTTCTATTGTTGAAGCTGTTGTTTTGCAGGTGTAAGAGCACAGCAGATCTGCCTCTGTGATCCACAGCACTCCCCTAGGCCACGAATTTGTGCAGGAATATTTTACTAAGTCACTAAGCTTTCCTCTGATAGTGGCTTTTAAAACTGTACCTTACATGTCTACTCCTTTTTTTAACATCTTTATTTATTTCTTTATTTAATCCTTGTTTTCCCTTTTCCAAATGCTGAATGAGCATATGATGAATGTCTTAGATTTATCTCTTCTGTAAGAATGCTGATCACTCCCAAATTAAGAATTGAAAATGGAGCAACGGCTGGAGATGCTTTGCCAGCATCCAGATGGCAATTTTTGAGTTCTAAAAGAAAGCTCTCTGGTTTTGAGGAAACTTTGGTGGCTTGGGACGACCTAAGGAATTACCTCTGAAACCACACAACACGACATGGAACCACAAAAAAAAAAAAAGTCTCTTCCTGTATATTTGCTGAAGCATTTTGCTTAAAAAGAGATCAGGGCTGTTCAATTTCAAGAAGGAAATATCATGAGGAAAAGTGTAGAGTAAGAGGACCCCACAACAGCTCCACCCAACACACATGCCGGCTGGAGTCATTTGCATTGACTTTATCCATCTCTTCCATTATCCTGGCAATAAAGTGTGTGATTCCAGCGTTTTGCAGGAAGGTAAAAACACATTTGCAGTTGCGCTAGCTTTCTTAAGTAATTCCATGGTGAGCTTCACGGTATCTAGCCCCAGTTCCTAGAGACAGATTAGCAGCCCTGCCACTGCATTGTTTTACATGTCCATGGGCCACCAAAAACAAAAAAGTATCCCAGGTGGAGTAAATTTGTTAAGCAACGGGGCCATTTAAAAATAAAATTGCTTGTAGAGAGCTCTCCTATGGCTTAATGAATGAGGCTCCATTTCTTGCATTGAAATTGTGATCAGATGAGAAGCCCTGCAAAGGCCTCTGCTGAATAGTCCTCTTGCACTCAGGCCTCTGCAGAGGGAGCCAATGAATGACCCCCCAGCAACTGGAGTAGGCGTCGGGGAGTAATCGAGGCTATATTTCTATATTTGAGCATGGGATAGTAGAAAATACTGAAAAAATACTCAAACAACAGCCATGGACGGAGAGGAAAGTGCAGCTCTACCTCTAGCGATTGTTACTAGGAGTTCCATATTCTCCATAAACAAGTCCTGGAGCAACCAACACCCTGATGGCCAGGGGCTGTGTATGGATGGACGGACGGATGGACTAAGAAGAGAATGGTGGCAGTGACAACTGAGTGGTGGCAGTGACAACTGAGTGGGTTTGTGTTCCTGGAGGAGGAAGGACAGAGGACAGGCCAGCCACACCATAAGTGTTGAGTTATGGCTAGTCCAGAGTGGGCAAACTTTTCTTATAAAAAACCAGATGATGAACATTTTACCCTTTGCCAGACATATGCTCTCCATCATGACTATTCAGCTCCCCTGTTATGTAAAAGCAAACATAGACAGTAAGTAAATGAATGAGTATGGCTCTGTCCCCATAAATGTGTGATATTATGATATATGTGTATGTTTCTGTCCACAGTTCTTGACTCATAACTCCCATAGCCCTTGGTACAGTAAACAGAATCCCTCTCTTTCTCTCTCTCTCTCTCTCTGACCTTGTCCTGCCCTCCTTTCACCTGCCCAAGGCAAGACTCTAATCTGACCCTTATTTCAGAGGATGTCCCACCCCATGCCCTGGAGGGGGAAATGCTGCCCAGAGAGGCCAAGAAAAATCTGAATAGATAGGCTTTCCTGGGTCTAGATCATATCCTTTTTGACGAATCACATGACAACCAATCACATGGTTGTCAATCACGCCTATCCAGTGAAATCTCCATAAAAGGCCCAAGAGGATAGCGTTCAGGGAGTGTCCAGACGGCAGAACACATGAAGGTTCCTGGAAGGTGACACACCCAGGGAGGGATGGAAAGTCCACACCCCTTCCTCTACCTCACCTGATGCATCTCTTCATCGGTATCCTACAATATTCTATATAATAAACCAGTAAATGAAAGTTAAGTGTTTCCCTGAGTTCTGTGAGCCACTCTAGAAAATTAATCAAGCCCAAAGAGAGGGTCGTGGGAACCTGAGCTTGAAGCTGGTTGGTCAGAAGTTCCAGAGGACTGGACTTGTAACTGGGGTCTGAAAGTGAGTGTGGGTGGGGCAGTCTTGGGAACTTAGCTCTTAACCTGTGGAATCTGATGCTATCTCCAGCTAGATAGTTTCAGAATTGAACTGGAGGACACCCAGCTGGTGTCTGCTGCAGAATCGACTGCTTGCCTGCTAAGGGGAGAAATCCCCACATATTTTGGGGTCATAGAAGTCTTCTGTGTTGATGATTACTGTCTTGGTGTGAGAGCAGAGGAAAAACACAGTTAAGTTCTCCCCAAACAAACTTTACTCATGAACACTGAAATTTGAATTTCATATGATTTTTCCCATGACAAAAATTATTATTCTTTTGGGGGTTTCTTCCCCCCAACCATTTAAAGATACGAAAGGACCTTGAAAACACAGGAAGCCAGCAGGATTTGGCCCTCAGACTACAATCTGAGGACCCCATATCTGGTCTCCAAATACTCAGAATAGGAACTAGGAGGGAATATTTCTCAGTAGATACTGGGGAGAGATTCTAACACAATGTGTGTTGTGTATATACTTCTCCTTCTGTCTTTAAGACACTATTCTCCATGTACATGCTGAAGTGCCTGTCTTGCCCACTAGTCTATCACAAGCATTTTGTGAGCAGGGTCCATGTCTCACATATTTCTTTATCTCCAGCAGTTGTCATAGTGCCTGGAACATACAGGTGCTGGATAGATATTCCCTGATATTCCCACACTCCTCGGCAACTACAAGATTTCACCATTAAAGTGTGGCATGAAGGGCTATCCCAGAACCACCACCCCAGCTACCAAGTGTCCCACTGTCTGATATCACAGCCATGAAAGTTATGCCCTTGGGCTGGTTGACAAAAGTCACAGAAAGTAGATTGGACACATAAATTACCCTGAAGCTGGATTTTGCCCTCTGACAAAAGCAACTCTTAGTTGATCACATTATTAAAAAAAGGGCAGAAAACCAATTCCATGGCCTCATAGATGTTACTTAATATATGCATGTTCCAAATGAAAAGAAATACATCCCTCTCTGAGCAGAAGATGAAAATCATATCACCCCTTAGCTACTGAGCTTGGGAATCGGTGTGCAGTGAACACACTGTATAGCCTGTTCCCTCCTTTCCCATCTACCCATCCAGGCCATCCGTCAGGAGAAAGTTCAATGTCATCTCCATGGTGAGCCTTCCTCTGTCATATTTGTAAGTTTCCCAGGAAGACAGAGGCTATTAAAAAGAGGGTCCTTAGGGGCTCTTCTTTTTAAATACTTTATTGGAAATCTTGAGTAGAAGTGTGCCAGGGATCAAATCTGTATACAAAGAGAATACAGGGAACCAAAGCAGAAATCTGTACAGAAATGATTCCTGACTATTCGGATTTAGATGGATCCTAGAATATAGCTCTGGAAACATAACTGTAATCCCAGGCAGGTGAGCAGGCGAGAAAGAAGGAAGGAAGAAAATGAAAAAGGGAGGGTGGGAAGGAGAACCCCAACCGAACAAACAACTCAGGCTGGTTCACCCTCACCTCCACCCACCCCAGCCCTCATAAAGAAACTCAGAATATTTTTCAGTTGTAAGCACTACGAACAGCAAAGGCAGCACAGAGCTTAAAGAGGGCCAATGTTGCCTTTCTACACCCAGGTCTAGTAACTCTGTTTGATTTGAAATCAAGTTGCACCAAGACTTAGTTTCCTACTCAACAGAATGGGACTAGAAGTGCCCAGGCCAACGGACCAAAATAACACAATTCTGTGCATGTTCCATTCATTGGCTGTCCACCTTAAATGGCCATTTGTATTATTTTTCTTTGTGAAGAAATCTCCATAGCAACTAAACCTGAACGCCTTGGAATTTGACCCAAGCTTACACACCTGATCAGTTTGGCAAGAATGGTTGTTTTTTTTTTTCTTTTTTTACCAAAGGCCACAGTTAAGAGTGCCCAGAAAATCTGATGGGTTTCGTGCATCCTACCTGGGACTGAGGAGTAGACAAGCTAGAGACTTATTTACCAACAAAGACAGCTTTCTTCACTGCTTGAGAGATTCCATCATTTATCACATTACAGCCTTGGATGGGCTCATGGCTCAAATTTTTTACACATTCATCCTTGTGTGTCAGCAGTTTCCGAATCCTTGTGGACCACTATAAAATAATATTTTAACTTCAAATGACTCCTTATTTGGAATCATGTAATCAATACTACCTGACCAGTTGTTCGTCTTCTCTAAACTGTTTCATGGACCACAAATGAAGACCTAAAGAGCAAAATCTAATGCTCTGTTTCAGTGAATCAATGTGCTGGAACCCAAAAATAACCAGTCTATAATTTTCACAGAAAGCTTCTCAGTATTATTGGAAAATTCATGCAAAGTTTCTTATAGAAAGAATTCATTTGAGACACCTTCTCTGAATTCAAACTCAGTTATTTCCACTATGTTAAAGGGACTGTAACCAACTTGATGGCAACTTAACAAAGAAGTTCAGCAATTATTTTAATTTCATGAAAGATTCTAAGGGAAACCATTTAAGACATATTAATAACTTCCTATTTTGTTTCGTAGGCCCCATTCTTAGAAGAGCTTTAATATTCCACAGTAATTGATTTTAAGCTTTCCTGATTAACTTTTTCTAAAAATCCAGGTGAATCGTTTCTGCAATTTGTTACTGTTTGCAGCTCAACAAATTATTCATTTGAGCTGGCTGAGGCACATGCATAACATTTTTTAATTAGAGTGCCACAGTGTGCCTTGATTTCAAATCCTAAATATTCCAATCCAAAATTCCTCTGTAGGCTTCATATTTGTTGCCAGCAGTATGAAAAGCTAAAAATAGCAGCCAAACTTTCACATCACACAGCAGAGAAAAGCATTTCAAAAAGGTATAAAAGGCGGCCAGGAGCCGTGGCTCAAGCCTGAAACCCTAGCACTTTGGGAGGCTGAGCTGGGAGGACAGTTTGAGGCCAAGAGTGTGAGACCAGCATGAGCAAGAGTGAGAGCCCAGTCTCTACAAAATATATAAAAAACAAATTAGCCAGTGAGGTGATGAGCGCCTGTAGTCCCAACTACTTGGGAGGCTGAGGCAGGAAGATCACTTGAGCCCAGGAGTTTGAGGTTGCTGTGAGCTAGGATGATTCCACTACACTCTAGCCCCAGAGACAAAGCAAGACTCTGTCCAAAAAAAAAACAAGAAAGTATACAAGCTTGAAATAGACTCATGAGCAAACTCCAAAAGGCAGACATAAACTGACAAGACTTCAGATGTGATCGTCCCCAGTATACTTTCATTTATAAGCAGAAAAGGACATTAGGCACACACTTGATAGTATCATGTCACCAGGAGAAAAGCTCAGTAAAAGAGGGGCTTGTAATGATAAACTACATGCAGTAGTAGCTGGAGGAAAATAAGGCAAAAGTGGTAAAATACAACTATCTAGACTCTTCTATACATAAAACAACAGATCTTAGATTAGCATGTAAATGTTGAACAAATCTATAGAGTTGCAATCAGCAAAATCCAGAACGTGATAAATTTACAAAGCAAAGGACTTGGACTCTTCAACAAATAAAGAAAAAAGAAAGGAGGGAGGGAGGGAGGGAAGGAGGGAGGGAGGGAGGGAGGGAGGGAGGGAGGGAGGAAGGAA